>SKCR01006170.1:0-25301 GCA_019454045.1 Zanthoxylum bungeanum | reverse complement strand
ACTTTCATAAGGAACGTGTGGGGCCCACAATGACACTTGTCATTATTTGTATTTTTTAATCAAGATGCAATGCATGAAGATAGTGTACAAAGCACTCAAGGGTAATGCATGGAAATTGAGTGTTAGACACTCTAAGTCTTTGCATGGCTGTGTTATATTTATATTATTATTTAATATAATTATGGCATAAATATAAATTGATTTTTGAAACACAAAATCAGATCTTGCTCTCTCCCTCTCTTGACCGAAACAGTGAACATTTTGGCTCTCCTTCTTCTTCCATTTTCTTAAGAACTTTGTGAAGAAAGTGTACAGTTTGAACTTTAATACATAAGTTTGGCTAGCAACATCAAGGGATCATACAAGGTGATATGGGAAACTCATCTTAGAGCTTGGAAGGATCAAATTCAAGCTTGGAGCTTCTCTTCACTGGTTGGGCGAATTCTTCACTGCACAAAGGAGTAATTTTGCTTCATCCATAGCATCCACATTTGGTTTTTGTGAGTATTGTTTCCGCCATTACTTCAATCTAATTCATTCTTATATATATCTTGCTTGGTTTTTGATCTTGGGACATGGTTATTAGATTTCCAACAATAGCCCCGTTATTGTCACAATACATGGAACGAGCTCAGCTGCTAACAGAACTACTCATTATCCAATTAGGAATTTACGGATCCAAACTGCCTCTTTTGCTGCTTCAGTTGCAGCAATTTATTCCACTTCTATTGTTGAATCGGCAACAGTCTCTTACTTGGAGATTTCTAGCTTACTGCTCCGTTGTTCAAACAAAATATGTACCCAGATTGTGACTTACAGTCGTCTTTATCGGTTTGGAAACTTGCATCGGTAAACCCAGTTACCTCAAGTTCTCCATCTCCATAGATTAAGAACGCATCCCTAGTTCGTCTAAGATATTTAAGGATGTTCTTTATCGTAAACTAACTTTACGACCATTCCACAACTCTAAGGGAGTCTTAGGAATAGACTTAGAAGGAACTACATTCAGGATATACATTGTTGTTTGCAATGCATACCCCCAGAATGAACTAGGTAGATTGCTATAACTAAACATTGATCTCATCATGTCTAGTAGGTCTTATTTTTCCTTTCTGTAATACCATTTTGTTATGGTGTTCCAGGTGCTGTGAGCTGTGAAACAATTTCATGCTCAACTAAGAATTCCTTGAAATCTCTATCAAGGTATTCTCCTCCACGATCTGATCGTAGAATAGAATTTTGATGATTTTACCTAACTGGTTCTCAATCTCAGCACGATACTCTTTGAACTTTTCAAATGTATCTGACTTATGCTGTATTAGGTACACATACCCATATCTGGAATAATCGTCAATGAAAGTGACGAAGTATTCATAACCACCTCGGGCTTTTACATTCATTGGTCTGTAAACGTCCGAATGTATTAGCTCAAGTGTTTCTTTGGCTCTTATTCCTTTTCCAGTAAAAGGTCTCTTAGTCATTTTGCCTTCTAGACAAGATTCACAGACAGGTAAATTACCGAGTAATAATTGATTTAAAACTATGTTCTTAAT
Organism: Zanthoxylum bungeanum; assembly: GCA_019454045.1. Classification (NCBI taxonomy): domain Eukaryota; kingdom Viridiplantae; phylum Streptophyta; class Magnoliopsida; order Sapindales; family Rutaceae; genus Zanthoxylum; species Zanthoxylum bungeanum. The sequence continues at coordinate 23,748 of SKCR01006170.1, read as the reverse complement.
TAGTCTATCTATCTGGTTAATGCTAATCTGACCAAGTCTAAGGTGCCATAAATAGGTATCATCATGAGAAATCTTTTGCCATTTAGTTTTAGATCTTTCAATCTTAAACATTTCAGTATTAAACAGTGATTCATGCATTAACGGTCTTAATACATATAGATTATTCTTGGAGTTTCCCATGCATATATTTAATCCATTTCTACAATAATAACTGACTTATTATTAAATGAAATAGAAAAACCACATTCCATAAGTTTTGTTACAGAAATCAAATTCCTGCAAAAACCAGGAATATATAGCACACCATTCAAACATAAATAACTCTTATTAAAATTCAAATTTGAAACTCCCACTGCTTTTGCTGAAACAACATCCCATTTCCCAACTCTCACGGTAAAGCTACCTTCAGCAAGGTCCCTACATGAGTCAAGTAGCTGCAAAGAACAACAAACATGGTTATTGGCACCAGAATCAACAATCCATATGAAATTATCATCCTCCACCAAAAGAGACTCAATGATAAGTAAATCGTATTTACCTATATTCTTATTCTCTTTAAGCTCAGCAAGGTATTTCAGACAATTCCTTTTCCAATGCCCTTGTTGTTCACAATGGAAACATTTTCCTTTGGCATTGGTTCCTTTAGAGCCTTTGTTGTTCTTCTTTTTCATTGGTTTTACCTTAGCCTTCCAATTGCTTTTCTTGTTCTTCTTTGCAGATTTAAAAGATTCGGCAACATTTGCCTCAGCATTGGACATACGAGGACCCATCATGATGGACTCGTAATTGGTGAGCTCATTTAGCAGTTCAGTCAACGTAAAAGTCAACTTATTCATAGAACAGTTGCTTTTAAACTGCAGGAAACTCTTCGGAAGGGTTTCCACGATCATTGTCACCTGGCTTTGCACATTGATACGCGCATCATTGGTTTCAGCCATATTAATATGAGACATCATCCTGAAAAATGGTCTCGGGCTGATGTGTCTTTCTTAATTCTAGCGGTCAATACAGAGACTATTGCCTCATGTTGTTTTCGGTCTGAAGGTTGCCCAAACATATTCTGTAATGACTGCATAATCATTGATGCTGTTGCCATAGGCTCAAGCTATGTAGAAAGAATCTCAGACATGGATGCTATCAAATAATTATAGCCTTTCTCATCAGCTTTAATCCAATTATTATAGGCATTACGTGCAGCTCTGCCAGCATTTGGTGCTGGCTCAAGAGGACATTCCTCTATTAGGACAAATTTAATGTCTTCGCAAACCAAAATAGCATTCATGTCACTTTTCCATTTAACATAGTTTTCCCCGGTTAATTTTTCTTGTTGTTTGAGAATTGAGATAATTGTAGATGCCATGGCTGAAAAAATAATAAACGCGCATTCAACATTCATTCGTCACATATTAAAATTGTCAAATATTTAGGCAAAAAATTAAACATGACGCATGATCAATGTATAATGAATTAGAAATATGTTTGGTAATTAATATGCCATGGTTATCTATCATCCCACAAATAAGTGCCGCCGTAGGGTAGGTTAAGTACTCTCATGATAGACTGAGACATTCTCAATTGATTAATATATCTGAAATAGCTTTTATTCCTATATAAATCAACTACCGTTATTTTGATCAAGGAAACTTTGATTAACAACTTAATCATTCCTTTTGTGAATGTGACCCATTATTTCAGAACCCTTGGACTTAACTATTGAAGTGCCGCCGTAGGGTAGGTCAAATCACCGGATACATCTAGAGTCTGTTAGGTCTCTAAGATCAATCCCAAGATCATTTAAGGCATAAAAATATGTGAATACTCAAAGAAATATAGCGGAAATTAAACTAACTTTGATCGGTTGGATTGATGCATTGAGAACAAAAATTTTGCTCTCTTGAATTGCTTCAAGCTTCTCTTTGATGATTATATGTTGAGCACCAAGTCTTGGTGAAGGAATTCCAAACTCAATGGATGTTTCCCTATCATCTTTGAATGACCATTTTGTGTGCTAGCACTTTAGATTTTTAAGCAAAATCAAGAAAAATTAAGCCAAGCTTCACGCCAATGGAGAAGAAAAATAGTGAAGTATTTTCGGCCAAGGAGAAGGAAAATGAGTAGTTGTTTGATTTTCCAAAAATCAAAACCATATACCAAATCTCTAAAGTTGGTAAAAGGTCACTCACCTATCAAAATAAAATAATGAAATGTGTATTACAAGTTACCATCAACTAATATCAAATTCCATCACCATAAAGGTCAGTAAAGTGACAAGTGATGTGACTTGCGGTGGGCCCCACTTGATTCAAAATCCAAGTGGGCCCGCAAACATATTCGGGGTTCGGGTTCGTAAATTCCGAATAAACGAATTTTCCGTTGTGACTTAACTAAATCAAATTTAATTAAATAATTATGCCTAGCAAAATTACTATTAAAGTCACTCGCGAATTAATTCTAAATTAATTCGTTCGCCCGAATTAAAATCCAATTTTAATTCCGTTATGAAATCTAATTTCATTTAATATATCGAATATATTATTTTTATCGATTAATTCCAAATTAATCGTTCTCTCTCTATAATTGAATTTTATACCAGATAAATTCTCACCGAAATTAATCATAGATTAATTTTCTCTCTCTTCTAATTAATCCCAGATTAATTATGTTCGAGTCAAATGTCATCGGTGAATCTTCGGGAAGCAACCCATGAGATCCTTGGATATGTTGGCAGTAAATACGGTCGTCAGACTATCCGAACACGTGCATACCCGGCACCACGTTCTTACCGATTTACAAGACATGGTTGGCTTCTAGCAAAGCGCCGTGCCTACCCAATTCTCCAGAAATATTCTTTAAGGAATATATAATCTATAACTAGCGTAGTATACGTAGTATTGCGTATTGCGATCTAGTATATGATGTCACATGCAAGGCCTGGGGTTGGAATAATGTATGCCCCGTACGAAGCATATATCGGATCACAAGCAACTAGTCCATATAATCGGATAATCATGACATTGTCATATTATCCCGATAGTTGCAATATAATAGAGAACCGGTTATGTATCCATGCGTTATCGTCATCTCCATATAACTGAAGTGATACTTCTGTCTTGACATCACACCCAATACACTACGATTCTCAATAAACCCAGAAGAGGCGTACACAGAACTTGTTAAAGTCCCGGATGACCAAAACCAAAGCGTATTGATTGTCGCAAGTATTAGCGATGCAAGTCTCAGGTTAAGACCAAATACACCTACCCTGATGCGGATTCCCATAGACACATAGTTATACTACCAATGGGATTCTGCGGGGTCTATCCAGAGTGAAGCTGTTCCCGTACCATCGGTAAACACAACCTCATATTACACTTGCATAAGTATCCAATACTTAAATATATGAGAACTATACCGTTATGCTCCCACAACCCGCACAAGTGCAATATGAGGTTGTGGGAGCATAACGGTATAGTTCTCATATATTTAAGTATTGGATACTTATGCAAGTGTAATATGACAACCTCATATTACACTTGCATAAGTATCCAATACTTAAATATATGAGAACTATACCGTTATGCTCCCACAACCCGCACAAGTGCAATACTAGTCTATTCCGTATTATCGTCTCATATCTTATTAATTCGGAACTAATCATAAAGACTTTTATCATTTATATGTATTCAAGTAATCTAATTACAAAATGATAAAATAGCAATTTCCATTGTCACATAGTTGATTTGTACAAAAAACCACAATGTCTTTTACAAATAGTGACGCTATGGGTCATAATTGTCCAACAATCTCCCACTTGGCCTATAGCCAGTAACTCAAGTATCTAACACCTGAACTTTGTACATGTCGCTCAAAATTTTGCTGAGGAATAACTTTCGTCAGCGGATCTGCAATATTGTCACCTGATGCGACCTTCTCGATCTTCACATCACCACGATGTATAATCTCACGAATCAGATGGAAACGTCGAAGAACATGCTTGGATCCTTGATGAGACCGCGGTTCCTTAGCCTATGTTATAGCCCCGTTATTGTCACAATACATGGAATAGGTTCAGCTGCTAACGGAACTACTCCTAATCCAATTAGGAATTTATGGATCCAAACTGCCTCTTTTGCTGCTTCAGTTGCAGTAATATATTCTGCTTCTATTGTTGAATCGGCAACAGTCTCTTACTTGGAAGATTTCCAACGTACTGCTCCGTTGTTCAAACAAAATATGTACCTAGATTGTGACTTACAGTCGTCTTTATCGGTTTGGAAACTTGCATCGGTAAACCTAGTTACCTCAAGTTCTCCATCTCCATAGATTAAGAATGTATCCCTAGTTCGTCTAAGATACTTAAGGATGTTCTTAACCGCAACCTAGTGACCATCACCTGGATCGGCCTGATATCGACTACACATGCTCAAAGCATATGAGACATCAAGTCGCGTACATATCAAGGCATACATGATCGATCCGACTGCCGAAGCGAACGGGATCCGACTCATGTTGTCTCTCTCATCTTGAGTTTTAGGACACATGTCCTTAGATAGAGTGACACTGGCAACAGTCCCCTCTTGGACTGTTCCATGTTGAATCTCTTCAACACTTTGTCAATGTACGTGTTCTGGGATAGTTCAAGCAGCTTTCTTGATCTATCCCGGTAGATCTTTATTCCCAGAATAAAGACTGCTTCTCCCAGATCTTTCATTGATAATTTTAATGAAAGCCAAGCTTTCACCGATTATAGCATGGGAATGTCATTGCCAATAAGCAATACATCATCAACGTAAAGGACAATGAATGTCAGTGTGCTCCCACTAACCTTCTTATATACACAAGGATCATCCTCGTTTTGAATGAAATCATATTCTTTTATGATCTCATCAAAATGTTGGTTCCAAGAACGCGATGCTTGCTTCAATCCATAAATGGATCGATTTAACTTGCAAACCTTGTCTACATGTTTTGGTATGAAAAAACCGTCAGGCTATTGCATATAAACATCCTCCAAAAGGTTTCCGTTAAGGAAAGTGGTTTTGACGTCCATCTGCCATATCTCGTAATCGAAATATGCAACAATAGCAAGCATTATCTGAATGGATTTAATCATGGCAACATGTGAAAAAGTTTCATCGTAATCGACATCATGTCATTGACGATACCCCTTCGCTACAAGCCTAGCTTTGTACGTTTGTATGTTGTCATCCATGTCAGTCTTCTTCTTGAAGACCCATTTGCAACCAATAGGCTTTACGCCTTCTGGTGCATCAACCAGTGTCCAAACTTGATTGGTGTACATGGAATCCATTTCGGATTTCATGGCATCTTTCCATAAACCGGAGTCGATACCTTGTATCGCTTCCTCATACATAGTCGGTTCGTCTTCCTCAATAAGATTAATATCCACATGAGGTGATATCAGAAACCCATACCTCTCAGGTTGTTTTCTGATTCTCTCCGACCTACGTGATTCTTGTGTATTCGAAGATTGTGGTACAGTCTCATCCCTGATGAACTGTTCGTGTTCCGTTAAGGATTCTGTGCCAGGAATAATATCACTCCAATTTTCATCGAGTTCTACTTTCCTCCCACTAACCACTGCATTTAGGAATTCCCTTTCGAGGAAAACCGCATGTAGAGCAATAAATATTTTGTTCTCTTGTGGGTTGTAAAAGTAATGTCCTTTGGTTTTCCCTAGGATAACCTACAAATAGACACTTATCCAATTTGGGTTCAAGTTTGGTACCATCCAAACATTTAACGTATGCCCAGCAACCCCAAATCTTCAGGAATGAGAAACCCGGTTTCTTTCTTGTCCATATTTTATACGGAGTCTGTTGAACAGACTTTGACGGAGCCTTATTCAAAATAAGTATTGCATTGTTCAATGCATATCCCGATAAGGAAATAGGTAGCTTTGTGCGACTCATCATCGACCTTACCATGTCCAACAAAGTTCGGTTTCTCCATTCGGACACACCGTTTAATTGTGTTCTGGGAGGAGTCCACTGTGAAAGAATACCATACTCTTTCAAGTAATCGAGAAACTCATTGCTCAAGTATTCGCCACCATACTCTGACCGTAATGTTTTAATACTTTTACCGGTCTGTTTTTCTACTTCGTGTCGAAACTCTTTGAATTTCTCAAAGGTTTCCGACTTGTGTCTCATAAGATACACATAACCATAACGCGATGCATCATCCGTAAAGGTTACGAAGTATTCATATCCACCTCTAGCCTGGCTAGATATGGGCCTACATACGTCACTATGATCGAGGGCTAACAATTCGGTGGCACATGCACCTTTACCTAAAAGGTGTTTTAGGCATTTTGCCTAATAAACAAGATTCACATACGTCATATGAATTTGGATCAAATCCGTCCAAGTACCCACTCTTCGAAAGTGTGGATATGGGAGTCTTGTTAATGTGTCCCATACGACAATGCCATATATAAGTTTCATCTTTGTTACTTAGTTTAAGCCTTCTGTTTGTTACATTATATGTTTGAGATTTATTTATATTCAAAATATAAAGACCATTTTACACATCAACACTACATATCTCCATATCATTTTTATACATAAAACATCCAGTGTTTCTAAAAACAAAAGTATACCCACATTGGGCTAATAAAGATACAAATATAATATTCCTAGTCAAACTAGGTACATAATAACAGTCTAATAATTTTAGTACATGCCCCGAGGGCAGTTCCAAAATATAAGTCCCTACAGCCAAAACACCGACCATGATCCCGTTTCCAACTCGTATATCAATCTCCCCTGAGGCCAGTCTCCTGCTAATCTGTAGATCATGCACATCAGTACATATATGAGTACCACAACCAGAATCAAAAATCCAATTTTTTTAACTAGAAGTAGACATGTTTATTTCTATAACAAACATACCTGAAGCCGGTGCCTTGCCCGTTTTGATTTCCTTCATGTGCGCCTTGTACTATTGGCAGTCACGCTTCCAGTGACCCCGTTTGCCACACTGCAGGCATACATCTTGGGATTTGTCCTTTGTCTTCCCATAAGACTTTGACGATTTGGCCTTGTCATTCTTCTTCTTCTTCTTTACACCTCCAGTAGCCTTCGGCCAAGCCTTGGGATACTGAGATATTGAAGCGAAGTGTACCCACACTTTTTGCCCTTCAATTGCTCTTTTTCTGCTTCACGCAGCATTGCCATCAACTCTCCAAGAGTATGGTCTTGGTTTATCATATTGTAGTTCATGATGAATCCGCTCCAGCTGTCAGGAAGAGACTGCAAGATTAAATCTATAGAAGTCTCAGCCTCAAAGGTTATGCCTAGCTGACCCAGCTGTTCAATGTCAGCAATCATCTGCGACACATGGTGCTCAACAGATGTACCCTCTGACATTCGAGAGCGAAAGAGCTTCTTCTGCAATTCATACATTTGCGATCTAAGGTTAGATCGATGAAGGTCTTTCAAATTTTCCATCATAGTATAGAGATCCAATCCCTTGTTTTGGCGATGAAATTGAGGGGTCGTCGCAGCGAGCATGACGGATTGAGCAGTTGAGTTGTAATCGTTATGAGTCTTCCAAAGCTCAAGCTCAAGTGGCTGCTCATTTCCGGGCATAGGCCCGAGAGGTCTCTCTATCGTATAGAGCATCCTCTCAGCCCCCAGGACAATCCTAGGTTCATATCCCAATGAGGAAAGTTCACACCATTAAAGACATTTTCGCCAATGATAATGTCTTTAACCCCGATCTTTCCAGTCATCTTAATTGCAATAGTCTAAATATTCAATTAACAATTTTTGGGTACAGTCCAACTGTTACAAGAAAAATAATAGAATATTAGTCCAACTAATAAATATTTAAAATGACTAAATAATTTGAAAGCGCGTATTTGGCAAGTATTTGAATGAAATTACAAATTCAATAATAGCCTCCCATTATTTTTCGGCGAGCCTCTAACCATCTGTTGAGTACTTGGGAAACCTAGTTTCCTATTGGGCTGTGATCCCGTTAAATAACACACAACCTTGACTTTGGTCAACAAGTTGTATGATATTTAACTAGGTAGATCTCTAAGATCAATTGGATCTCATCCAATTCCTAGATCCGGTAGGTGGACCTCCAAGTCCGAAACATATATACAATATATATGCCAATATATATGCTAATATATCCAATATATTTTCCTAACATTTTCCTCTGAATCAACTAAGCCTTGGCTTTGGCTCAACAAGCTTAATGATTCCAGTTAAGCGGGACCCATTGACCTTGGAAAACTTCATAATCCATGTCGATGAACAAGAAGTGACCTTGACTTTGGCCAACAAATCACAACTTGCCCAAGACATGCGATATGGAACAAAGCTTTCATGGTTCAAACACATATGCGATGGACATTGATCTTGACTTTGGCCAACAAACCAATGCCAATCTTGGATCTTGAGAAAAAATCATTCAATGGAAGGAAAACGCTTAATATTTGATTGAAAGTTTTTCGCGTAATTGGCAACCAATTAATAATCTTTGATTAGGTCTCATCATACACCCTTAAGCATGCATTCTAAAAGCATAATAAGGCACGATAAATAAAATAATAATGATATGCGGATGTATATCTCACAAATTATTCCTAGAACAAATCACTCTATTTTCTCTCCCCAGTTAGCACTATTCTAACTTCTACCCAATTACATAATACAATAAAGAAACCTCATTAACATTGAGGGGAATTGGTGAGAAGAGAATTACAAAGAGTCGAGAGATAAAGGCTGGACACGCAGGTCCAATTTAATAAATTCTAAATTTATTACAATAATTTCCAAAATTTCCCTCACACATCTAATATCCATCTGATATACATTATTCATACAATACATCCATGTATCCACACAAAACATGTTATTCAATCAATCTAATCCAATTAATTAATCTTTGAATTAAGTGATCATCCAATGTTCAAACAACAATTTGATTTGTGCGAGTCCAACTCGTTTGAGAATAAGTACTCAAAATGCGTATTCTCGAATTATATCGAACTACAATTTTAAATCCAATTTAATTTGTATTCAATACTAATTATTATTTAATTCCAAATTAAATAATTACATTTTTTAATGTGCCTTTACGACTTAGATTCTAAATCTAATCTTAATGGGTCTCAAAGCCCAATTAACATCCAATGTTATTTAAATTAAAGTCCAATGGGCTTTCAATTAATTTCTTAAGGCATGGACTTTGGCAACCAAAGCCCAATAAGGAATCACCCTTTGCCATAAAATTAATTTTGGCCCATTAGGCCCAATTAATTATTTAAAGGCCCATTTATTATATTTGGACTTAATGGAATGGTTTTAGGCCCAATTTAGATTCAATCCAATTGTCTTAAACCAACTTAGCCCAACCAGGCCCATTAGGCCCAAATTTAATAATTTTAGCCCAATTCCAAATTAAGCATAATTAATTAAATTCTAATATTCCAAATATCACAATTTATTTAATTCAAGTGTATAGCCATAATTAATTTTTTAAATTAACATTTCCAAAACACCAATTTAATTAATTAATCATGCTTTATTATTTTCAATACATGTCCAACATTATTGAAACAAAATCAAGTTATTACATGCTCTCTAAGCTCACGGCAATCATAGGATTTATTTATCAATTTTGATTTCAATCCAATTAAATCACAAATCAATATATCCAAGCATTTTAAACACATCCAATGGTCTTAAAAAGTCAAAATCACCATGAGCTTGGGGTTCACTACATTCGGCCAAGCCAAAAATTTTGGGAAAAATATCTAATCAAATTTTTCATAAAATTAATCATGCATAACTCTAAGTTATCATAATCTAAGCATACTCAAACAATCAATTTGATAAAATCATGCTCCAAGCAAAAATACCCAAATTTAAGATTATGAACCTTAATTCATTTCATGCTTAAATAGGCGCTCTGATACCATTGTTGGGTCTCTAAGATTAGGGTAGTATGACTATGTGTCTATGGGAATCCCATTGGTAGTATGACTATGTGTCTATGGGAATCCGAATCAGGGTAGGTGTATTTGGTCTTAACCTGAGACTTGCATCGCTAATACTTACGACAATCAATATACTTTGGTTTTCATCGTCCGGGGCTTTAACAGGTTCCATGTACGCCTCTTCTGTTGGAAAATTATGACCCATAGTGTTACTATTTGTACAGATCATTGTGTTGTTGTAGAAATTAACTATGTGACAAAAGAGATTGCACTCTTATCATTTGTGATTAGATCACCAAGATATATAAATGATAAGAGGTCCCTATGATTTGTTCCTGGACTGAGAATGATATGAGATAGTATCAGTCCACGAAGGATAAATCATTAAATATCCCTAGTCAGAGCATTATCGAGATTTGACATCGATGAATGCGTAAAAGACTAGTATTACACTTGTGCGCGTTGTGAGGGCACAACAGCATAGTTCTCATATATTTGGGTATAGGATACTCATGCAAGTGTAATAGGAGGTTGTGTTTCACTGATGGTACGGGAAACAGCTTCGCTCTGGATAGACCCCCTCGGAATTCCATTGGTAGTATGACTATGTGTCTATGGAAATTCGAAATCAAGGTAGGTGTATTTGGTCTTAACCTGAGACTTGCACCGCTAATACTTGCGACAATCAATATACTTTGGTTGCGGTCGTCCAGGACTTTAACAGGTTCTGTCTACGCCAATGCTGGGTATATTGAGAATCGTAGTGTGTTGGGTGTGATGTCAAGACGGAAGTGTCACTCTAGTCAAATGAAGATGATGATCCCGTAGGGATAAATAACTGGTTCTCTAAAAAGGTTGCAACCGTCGGGATATTATGACTTGGTCATGATTATCCGATATTAAAGAGACTAGTTGCTCGTCATCCAATATATGCTTCGTACGGGGCAGACACTGTACCAGCCCTAGGCCTTGCATGTGATCATCCGATACTGGACAGAATTACGCAATACTACGTATACTACGCCTGATATAGATCATTTATTCATGTAAGGATATTTCCGGAGAATTGGGTAGGCATGGTGCTTTGCTAGAAGCCAACCTTGTCTTGTAATTCGGTATAAACGTAGTATGAGGTACTTACATGTTCGGATAGTCCGACGACCGAATTTACTGCCAACATTTTCGGGGATCTCATGGGTCGCTTCCCAAAGATTCACTGATGACGTATGACTCGCACTTTTAATTAATCTGGGATTAATTAGATGACAGAGAAAATTAATCTGTGATTAATTGCGGAGATATTTTATCTGGGATAAAATATCATTTAAAGAGAGAGAACAATTAATTTGGAATTAATCGATAAATTAATATATTTTATATATTAAACGAAATTGGATTTCGACGCGGAATTAAAATTAGATTTTAATTCGGGCGAACGAATTAATTTAGAATTAATTCGTTAGCTACGTGAATAGTGATTTCGCTAGGCATAACGTTTAATTACGTCGCAACGGAAAATTCGTTAATTTGGAACTAGCGAACCCGAGCCTGGGATTATTTGTGAGCGCATTCGCATTTCAAATTCGAGTGCGGCACGGGCGTCAAATCAAGCGTCAAATCATTAGTCGCATCTAGCGTCACTTCCAGCGTCAAATCACTTGACTTTGAGTGATGTGACTTGACAACTTGATGTGAGTTGATGGAAATGGTTGGAGCTTTTAATTGTTTGACTTTTGAAAGCCAAATTCACATGAAATGAATTTGAAATTCAAATTATTGTATAAGATACACAAATTTGGAACAAACCAAACACAACTCTCTTTCTCTCATCTCACGCCCAAGAGGGCAAAATTTATTCACTGGTCAAGGCAGTCACTGCCGAGAGTCAAGAAGAAATGGGAAGCAAGTGTGGTGATTTTTGTGGCAAAAATCACAAGAGCTAGCACTCTAAGAGACATGCGAAGGTGATAGGGAAGTCCACCCATGAGCCGGGAATCGTTCGACAAAGCTTGGAGCTTGTTCGAGGACCTCCAATTGCCGCAACTCAGTGGACTGTCACAGCAGCTCACTGCCGAAGAAAATAGGGCATAATTTCGTTTTTGTTGCCTCCGCGTCGCTCAACCGATCGATGTAAGTATCCCGCGACTTCCTCCAATGTATTCACTTATGTTTCATGCTTGATAATTGATCTTGGGATGCTTAGAATCTCCAACAATGGTATCAGAGCATGGTTAAAAGCATGAAAAAGTTTAGGGTTAAAATTTGGGTAAATTGATTTTGAGCGTGTTTAAATGAAATTGGATGATTTTGTATGTTTAATTGATGTTGAATTGAAGATTGATTGGATCAATTTCAAGAAAATTGGATTGGATCATTTTTTCCCCAAATTTTTGTGATTGCCGAATAGGTTGAGCCCTATAATGTCTTGGGATTTTTGATTTTTGATTATTGGATGTGTTGGAAATCATTCGGGAATATGATTTAATGTCGATTGTGGAATTAATTGGATTGAAACCGAATCGGACGTAAAATCCCCAAATTGCTGAGAATGTAAAAGCATGTAAAATTGGATTTGATTTTAATTAAATTGTGTTGGACATGATTTAATATTATTGAGCATGATTAATTGTACAAATTTGGTGTTTTGGAAATATTGATTTGGGTGATTAATAATGCTATGCACTTTAGGTAATTAAATTGGGAATTTGGAATTTGGCAATTTAATTGAATTGGGCTAATTTTGGAAATTGAGCTTGAAATGTTGTAATTGGGCTTATTGGGCTTGGTTGTACCAAGTTGGGTTAAGGAAAATTGGATTGGATCCAATTGGGCCCAAAACCGCTTCCATAAAGCCCAAATGCGACTTAATGGACCTTTAAAGTTTAATTGGGCCTAATGGGCCAAAATTGATTTCTGGGCTTATGGGGTAATTCCCGTATTGGACTTTGGTTATCGGATTGACCCGAGTTGACCAAAAGTCCACGCCTTAAGAAATTAATTAAAAGCCCATTGGACTTTAATTAAATTGACGTTGGACGTTAATCGGGCTTTGAGACCCGTTGCGATTAAATTTGGAATTTAAGTCGTAAAGGTTCGTTAATAAAGTGTAGTATTTAATTTGGAATTAAATAGTGAATTAGAATTAAATACAAATTGAATTGGATTTAATTGTGTAGTTTAATTTAATTCGAGAATTCGTACTTTAAGTACTTATTCGCAAAAATGAGTTTGACTCGAACAAAATCAAATCGTTGTTTGAACATTGGATTTTCATTAATTATCAGATTAATTAATTTAATTAGATTGATTGATGGCATGCTTGTGTGAATACATGGTTGCGATGCATGAATAATGTATATCGGATGGATATTAGATGGGTGGGGCAATTTTAGAAATTGTTGTAATAAATTTGGAATTTATTAATTGGACCTGCGTGTCCAGCCTTATTACCTCATTATTCTTTGTATTCTCTTCTCACCTATTCCCCTCAATGTAAATGAGGTTTCTTTAGAAGTGTAGTGTAACGTAGAAGAAATATTTGTGCTAGCGGGAGAGAGAAAGGGAGAGATTTGATCTAGTATCATTATGTAAAGTATCCATCCGCATATCATTATTACTTTTTCATATGCGCTTTATTATGTGTTTAAAATGCATGTTTAAGTATGATGATGAGACCTTAACAAAGATAATAAATTGGTTGCCAATTTGCACGCGAAAAACCCTCGCAAATATTAAGCGTTTTTCTTTCCATTGAGTGATTCTCACTCAAGATCTAAGACGGCATTGGTTTGTTGGCCAAAGTCAAGACCACTTCTTGTCCATCGACATTGATTACGAAGCTTTCCATGGTCAATGGGTCGCGCTTGATTGGGATCACTAAGTTTGTTGTGCCAAAGCCAAGGCTTTGTTGATTCAGAGGAAAAAGGTTAGGTAATACATTGGATGTATTGGCATATATAAGATATATGTTTCGGACTTGGATGTCCCCCTACCGGATCTAGGAATTGGATTGGATCCAATCGATCTTAGAGATCTACCTAGTTAATTATCATATAATTTGTTGGCCAAAGTCAAGATTGTGTGATATTTAACGGGATCCTAGCCCACTAGGAAACACGATTTCCCAAGTACTCGACAGAGGGTTAGAGGCTCGCCGAAAAATAGTGGGAGGCAAGAATTGAATTTGCAATATTCATTTAATTACTTTCCATACGCACTCAAACAAATATCATTCGTCGTTATAAATTAAATGTTAGTTGGACTAATATTTAAATTGTTGTTTTAATAAATAGTTGGACTATATTCAAACTATTCATTTATAGTTGATTTTATAATTGGATTATAGTAATCAATATAATTGATTTAATCTATTTAATTATAGTTGATTAAATAGTTGGAATATTGTAATCATTATAAGAAATAGTACCGAAATCGTTGATTAAATAGTTGGACTATTAAAATCAAGATATAATTGAAAGATTGACATTTAAAACATAATCCTAGGGAAAATGTAATTAAATGGTGTAATTTTCAAATTGGGAATAATTTCAGGATGGTCCTGGAAAATAATAAGTTACTTTATTTGATAAAATAACACATTAGGCCTAAGCCCGGAGTTAAGCAAATAGTAGAGCATAATCTTTGGAATATTTATGTGATGATAACTTAAGTGCTTAATCCATTAATCTTGTCGCAGTAGACTCCTTAATTTCTGAATCAGAACTAAGGATTAGACCCTTAAAGTATGATAATGAAATTGAAGGATCTTCATAAATCTATCTTTAGATTTTAGAAGTACTAAATTGCAATTGATAACTCTTGGAGAGTTAATGACTATTCTCAAGGAGACAAAGTCAAAGTTTGCAATTAGGCAAGTAGCGCAAGGCGCACCTTACTTCGATATTCTAGAAGGCCAAGGCTTGGCCAAAGGCTTCTGGAGTGTTAAAAAGGGCAAAGGCAAAATCATTATAATCTTCTGGGAAGATAAAGGACATATCCTAAAATATTTGCCTAAATTGTGGCAAACGGGATCGCGGAAGCGTGACTGCCGTTTGGACAAAGCAGACATGAAGGAATTGAAGACGAGCAACGCTCTGACTTTAAATATGTTTGTCAAAATTATGTTCACTACTAGTATTAAAATTGGATTTTAGATACTTAGTGTGGTATATATAATATATGTATTGATGTTCAGAATCTGTTTTGAACAAGATACTGACTTCAATAGAGATTTAATCTGCGAATTGGAAACGGGATGAAAGTCGCTGTTTTAACCGTAGATACCTAATTTTAGGAACTACCCTTGGGTGTGTACTTAAATTAGGGAACTGTTATAATGTAACTAGTTTGACTAGAAACATTATCTCTGTATCAGTATTTAACCCACTGTGGGTTTACCTTTATATTTTAGAACATTAAAGTGTTTTATTATAAAGGATGATATTGAGATAAACACATTAGATGTGAATAACATAATTTATATTTTTGAATATAAATAAATCTCAAACATATTACATGACAAATAAATAGCTCAAACTGATTTGATCAGGCGAAACTAATTGTGGCATTGTTGTCAGGGATGTTGGATAATATGACCCATAGCGTCACTATTTGCACAGATCATTGTGTTGTTGTAGCAAATTAACTATGTAATAAGGAAATTGCACTCTCATCATTTGTGATTAGATCACCATAGATATATAAATGAAGAGAGGTCCCTATGATTAGTTCCTGGATTGAGATGATATGAGACAGTATCAGTCCACGAAGGATTAATCATTAAATATCCCTAGCCGTAGTATTATCGAGACTGGACATCGATAATGCGGAATAGGCTAGTATTGCACTTGTGCGCGTTGTGAGGGCACAACGACATAGTTCTCATATATATAAGTATTGGATACTTATGCAAGTGCGATAGGAGGTCGTGTTTCACCGATGGTACGGGAAACAGCTTCGCTCTGGATAGACCCCTCGGAATCCCATTGGTATTATGACGATGTGTCTATGGGAGGCCGAAATCAAGGTAGGTGTGTATAGTCTTAACCTGAGACTTACATCGCTAATGCTTACGACAATCGATATACTTTAGTTGAGGTCGTCTAGGACTGTAACCGGTTCTGTGTACGCCAATGCCGGGTATATTGAGAATCGTAGTGTATTGGATGTGATGTCAAGACGGAAGTGTCACTCCAGTCATAATGGAGATGATGTCACGCAGGATACGGTATTAGTGCTCTTAAAGTGATGCGCATCCAATCGTGATATTATGACCAGGTCATGAATATCCGATTATAGAGACTAGTTACCAGACATCCGATATGGTTTTCGGACGGGGCAGACACTTATCCAGCCCCAGCCCTAGCACGTGATTATCCGATACTGGGCAGATATGCACAATACATTAGTATACTACGCTTGATACAGATCTTAATATTCTTAAATGGATATGTCCGGAGAATTAGGTAGACTTGGTGCTTTGCTAGGAGTCGACCTTGTCTCGTAAATCGGTAGAACGTAGTACTTGGTACGTACGTGATTCGGATACTCCGACGACCGTATTTACTGCCAGATTATCCGGGGATCTCATGGGTCGCTTCCCGATAATCCACCGATGACGCACAACTCGCACTCTTGAATAATCTGGGATTATACAGAAGAGAGAGAAAATTAATCTAGGATTAATAACGGAGATATTTTATCTGGGATAAAATGTCGTCTAAAGAGAGAGAACGATTAATTCGGAATTAATCGATGTATTAATATATTCGATATATTAGACGAAATTAGATTTCGACGCGGAATTAAAATCTGATTTTAATTCGGGCAAACGAGTTAATTTAGAATTAATTCGTTAGCGACGTAAATAATAATTTCGCCAGGCGCAATTATTTATTTAAATTCGATAGAATTAACGTCGCGACATAAGCTCGGTATTTCGGAAATATCGAACCCGAACGCGTGAGTGCACGTGGGCCCACTTTCATTTGGAAACGTGTGGGGCCCACATGACACATGTTATTCTAATGCTTTGCATGTAGATTGTGTACATTGCACTCAATGTCATTGCATGGAGTTTGAGTGTTTGACACTCTAAGCCATTGCATGTTATGTGTCATAATTTTATTATTAATTTAATGAAAATTATGGCATAAATATAAATTGATTTTTGGTAAATCATTTTTAATAACTCAATACACAATTCAAACTCTCTCATTCTCTCTTCTCACCTCACGCCCAAACTGAAACATGTTATTGGTTTTGGAAGCCAAAAACCGTGAGCAAGGGAAGCCAAGAGTTGGGTTTTCATGGTGAAAACCGCAAGTGCTAGCACACTACGAGTCTTGCGAAGGTGGTAGGGAGGTTCACCCATGAGCCGGGATCCATTGGACGAAGCTCGGAGCTCCGTTTCTTCACTCAATTTTCTGTTTTTCTAGGACAATGGACTGTTGCAGTGGTGAGATCAAGGCAGTGCGTTTTTGGGCTTGAATCGTCTCCAAATCGACATAACCGATCAATGTGAGTATTCCGCTACCTCCGTTGGTGTGTTCACACATTATTTCATGTCTTGTTTGATCTTGGGACCTTAGATAATTACCAACAAGGGACACAATCAAACAAGACTCGTACATCCGTACTTTTGAAGTGTGGGTACTAGGACTAATTTGATTCCAATCAAATAAAGTCTATGAATCTAGTTTATTGGGCAATGTGCCTATAACACTATTTACTTGGTAAAAGTGTAAATGCCACCGATCTGTTAGCCCTAGTTCATAGTGAAGCAAGTGGGCCCATGTCTAGCTAGGCTAGAGGTGGATATGAATATTTCGTGAACTATACGGATGTGGCATCGCGTAATGGTTGTGTGTTTCTTTTGAAGAACACAAATCGGAAACTTTTAGAGTTTCAACACGAAATAGACAAACAGATCGGCTAAATTATTAAACTGTCACGGTAAGACCGTAATGGAAAATACTTAAGCAATAAGTTTCTAATATACTTGAAAGAGTATAAAATTCTTTCAATCAGGACTCATGCCGGAACACGTCAGTTTGACGGTGTGTCCGAACTGATAAACCGAATTTTGTTAGACATGATAAGGTTAATCATGAGTTGCTCTGAGCTACCATTTCCTTCAACGGATAAGCTTTAAACAGTGCAAGAACTTATTTTGAATAAGGTTCCATAATAATTTGTTTGACAGATTTCATATTAGATATGAACGGGAAAGAAACCGGGTTTCTCATTCCTGAAAATTTAGGAATGATGGGCATATATGTTTGGATGATACCAAACTAGAACCCAAATTGGATAAGTGTCAAATTGTAGGTTATCCCAGGGATACCAAAATATAGTACTTATACAACTCACAAGAGAACAATTAGATTGTTGCTCGCCATGTGGTTTTCCTATGAGGAATAACGATATGCAGTGGTAAGTGGGAGGATAGTATAACTCGATGAAAATCGGAGTAATACCATTCCAGGCACCGAATCTTAATGGAACACAAATAGTTCATCAATGATGAAACTATACCAGTAATCTTCGAATACACAAGAACCGCGTAAGTCAGAGAGAATCAGAAAACAACCTGGGGTATGGCTTTCTGATCTCACCTCATAAAGATGTCTATCTTATTGAGGTATACCAACTAACTACGTATGAGGAAGTGATACAAGGTATCGACTCCCTAATTATGACAAAGTGTCATGAATTCAAAATGGATTCCATGTATATCAACTTAGTTTGGATACTAGTTGATGTACCATAAGGCATTGTGCCTATTGGTACTATATAAGTCTTCAAGGAAGACGTACATGGATGGCAACATACCAACGTATAAAGCTAGGCTTTTAGCGGAAAGGTATCGTTATCAACATTATGTTGATTACGATTCAACCTTTTACCTGCTGCCACGGTAAATCTATTTGGATAATGCTTGCTAAAGCTGCATGTTTCATATATGAAATATGACAGCTGAACGGGAAAATCGCTTTCCTGAAAAGGAAACCTTCCGGAGGATGTTTGCAACATCCTGTCGGTTTTGTCGTACAAAACTAGCAAACAAGGTTTGCAGATTATTCGATCCATGATTAGATTGAAGCAAGCACAGGTTCTTGGAATTGTCGTTTTGATGTAATCATAATAGTTTATGATTTAATTCAAAACGAAAAAGATTCTTGTGTATATTCTTGGACAAAATGACCCATAGCGTCACTATTTGCACAGATCATTGTGTTGTTGTAGCAAATTAACTATGTGACAAGGAAATTGTACTCTCATCATTTTGTGATTAGATCACCATAGGTATATAAATGAAGAGAGGTCTCTATGATTAGTACCTGGATTGAGAATGATATGAGACAGTATCAATCCCCGAGGGATTAATCATTAAATATCCCTAGCCGGAGTATTATCGAGACTCGACATCGATGATGCGGAATAGGCTAGTATTGCACTTGTGTGCGTTATGAGGGCACAACGGCATAGTTCTCATATATATATAAGTATCGGATACTTATGCAAGTGCGATAGGAGTCGTGTTTCACCGATGGTACGGGAAACAGCTTCGCTCTGGATAGACCCCTCGGAATCCCTTGGTATTATGACTATGTGTCTATGGGAGGCCGAATTCAAGGTAGGTGTGTATAGTCTTAACCTGAGACTTACATCGCTAATACTTACGATAATCGATAGACTTTGGTCTTGGTGGTACATGGCTTTAACCGGTTCTGCGTACACCACTTCTGGGTTTATCAGAGAGTCGTGGTGTATTGGGTGTGATGTCGAGACGGAAGTATCACTTCAGTCATAGTGGAGATGATGTCACGCAGGATACGGTACTAGTGCTCTTGAGTGATGCGCATCCAATCGGGATATTATGACAAGGTCATATCAGTATAGTTTGAGAACAAAGCTCAAAAAGGAAGAAAGCCTCATATCAGTATAGTTTGAGAACAAAGCTCAAGAGGAAGAAAGCCTCATATCAGTATAGTTTGAGAACAAAGCTCAAGAGGAAGAAAGCCTCATATCAGTATAGTTTGAGAACAAAGCTCAAGGGGAAGAAAGCCTCATGTCAGTACAGTTCGAGAATAAAGCTCGGGAGGAATAAAGCCTCATCTCAACACAGTTCGGGAACAAAGCCCAGAGGAATAAAGCCTCATCTCAATACAGTTCGGGAACAAAGCCCAGAGGAATAAAGCCCTATCACAACACAGTTCGGGAACAAAGCCCAGGGGAATAAAAGCCTCATGTCAGTATAGTTTGAGAACAAAGCTCAAGAGGAAGAAAGCCTCATATCAGTATAGTTTGAGAACAAAGCTCAAGAGGAAGAAAGCCTCATATCAGTATAGTTTGAGAACAAAGCTCAAGGGAGAAGCCTCATGTCAGTACAGTTCGGGAATAAAGCCCACACTCAATACAGTTCAGGAAGAAAGCCTACATTCAGTTCAGTTCAGGAAGAAAGCCTGCATTCAATACAGTTCAAGAACAAAGCCACAGTCAGCTCAGATCAGAGAATAAAGCTCAAGGGGAAGAAAGCCTCACGTCAGTATAGTTTGAGAACAAAGCTCAAGGGGAAGAAAGCCTCATATCAGTATAGTTTGAGAACAAAGCTCAAGGGGAAGAAAGCCTCATATCAGTAACAGTTCGGGAATAAAGCTCGGGAGGAATAGAGCCTCATCTCAACAGTTCGGGAATAAAGCTCGGGAGGAATAAAGCCTCATCTCAACAGTTCGGGAATAAAGCTCGGAGAGGAATAAAGCTTCATCTCAACAGTTCGAGAATAATGCTCGGGAGGAATAAAGCCTCATCGCAACAGTTCGGGAACAAAGTACAGGGGAATAAAGCCCTATCTCTACACAGTCAGCAGTTCGGGAATAAAGCTCGGAGGAATAAAGCCTCATCTCAACAGTTCGGGAATAAAGCTCGGGAGGAATAAAGCCTCATCTCAATACAGTTCAGGAGGAACAGGCCGAGAATGGCACTCCAAGAATGGAAGCACGGTTCGGGAATGAACCAGGGGTCGCAGCACCTCACCACCAAATCAACGCAACTCAACACATGGTAAGTCAAGTGGCAGCTGGCGAGCCAGGTAAGTAGAAATGCATTGCATAACTTTGATAGGATTGTCACTGTTGCACATTACACAAGTCCCATCAAAGTGGGGGCGACTGTAGGCACTGCATTTTTACACATAAGTCCATATGATGAGTCTCATTTTGGAGACACTACCTTTTAAGTCACGGAGGTCACGGGAAACGGACATCGGAAGGGGAAATTCAGAATAAACAAGGTTCACTGTTTTCGTTAGTGCTGCGTTCGTGTTTACGTTCGAACGTCAAACGGATTGCGGGCGTTCGTGCCGCGTTCGATGAAGCGTTCGAACGGTGTCGGTAATTCTGGTTTTGCTGCTAGCCTCACATCCAGCCCAATTAGCCCCCCAAAGCCCATAAAATACATCCCAATTTAAATAATAAATATTAATTAAAACATTAACTAAATAAGATAATAATTAAATTAATTAAATGATTTAATAAAACATATACCAAACATAAAATAAACAATTACCAACTTAAACTAAAATCATGCCTAAATTAAACAAATCACATACTAAATCAAAATATAATTATGCCTAATTAAAATCAATCAACCAATTATATTCCCAATCTAATAAGATTATTCCCAAACTTAAAAATTGTATTCCTATCCAAGCCAATCAAATATCCAACCTTCCCTATTTAGCCAAGATTTGTCCCCCCTCAATCTTTGACTTCCCTTAACCAAACCAAATCAATCTCTTGACTTCCCTTAACCAAACCAAATCAAATCCCTTGCATTCCTAAACAACCAAACCAAGTCAAATCCCTCTTTAATTAGCCAAATCCCTTTCCTTGTCAAGCCCAACCCTTTGCCTAAAAAAGAACCATTCACCAACCTTCCCTAGTCCCTAGTCCCTAGCTCATACCCAACACACATAAAAATTAGAGGAAGAACACACCCAAAAAGAGTAAGCAAAAGATAAAGAGGAAACGGCAGCGAAACCACAAGGAAACAGTAGCAAAACGGACTCAAAACAGCAAGACAACGAACGAGAACAGTGAACCGGGAGAGTTGCGGAGCATCCACCCTTCTGACGATCGTGACCGTACATCCGAGAGGTGATTTAAAAGGTTAGACCTGAGGGTACCTTTCATTAGTTATATTCGTTTTTTTTTATTATTATTAAATTCTATTCGCATGAGAGTCGTTTATGGATGCATGTTGTGGCTTGAATGAAATGGAAGAGTGTCGTCTCTTGTGGTATATAGGATGGAAACCCAGACGTAAATTCCGTAGCCGAATCCGAATGGACGGTAGTGCGGTCTGTACTTGGGATACAACTCCACATACCGCTTGAGTAAACGACACATTCTCTTGTTTTGTGTTGCTTTTATTTATTTATTTTTCGTCATTTAAATTATGCATGTTGCTCATTTATGCATGACTCAATCGAGCGCATGGGCTTAGTAAGTGGAATGAAAGATCCCCTATGGGGATGGGTTAAAACCCTTTACCACGATGCTTTGCCGCGCCGGTGGTTGTTGTGTGTTCGGTTGGATGCAAGACACGTTCAATCGGACATACTTAGAATAATATGATGTCTTTATGTTTATATGCATGATGTGATGTGACGCGCATGGGCTTAGTATGTTGGTCTAAAGGTCCTCTCTTTGAGAGATCAAGAGCCCCAAAAGGCCACCTTTACGGCAGTGCTTCGCCGCGCCCCTTTATTTTGTCGTTTATGTATTGCGTCCCATTTCATGCATCAGGTCCGTGTCCGTTCGAACGCGTTTACGAATGCAACTCGAACGCGCATGCATTTTTGTCTTATCATGCATCAGGTCTCATTTACGTTCGAACGCGTTTACGAACGCCATACGAATGTGAGCATTCTGTTTCATTTCCGTTCGAACGCGTTTACGAACGCTACTCGAACGCGAGCATTCTGTTTCATTTCTGTTCGAACGCATTTACGAACGCTACTCGAACGTGAGCATTCTGTTTCATTTCCGTTCGAACGCGTTACGAACGCTACACGAACGCGTACACACTGAACTGAGTCCTTATCATATTCATGCGTAATTGCCTCTTTGGTGATCTTTCTGTGTTATATAGCCAACCGTATTATTTGTATTCCTGCATTTATCCATTCTATGTGTTTTTGGGATTGTATTCAAGCATGATTAGGCTGTTAGCATGTTATTGGTTAATAGGTTCATGAGATAGTACTCAAGCATGATTATGTTGTTCTTAGTTTTCCATATCATAGGATTGAAATATGTTCATGAGATTGTCATGTGATGTTGCATGTTATGATGAATTTGTTGATACATGCATATGAATCTAGAAGCATGATATTTTTGGAAAGTAAATGTTATTTATGCCTGGTTAAATTATTATATAAATCCTTTCATTACAAGTGACATAAGTAAGGGACCATTCCGAACCCAACGGTTTGAGGTCTTCCCTTGCGAGGGGTGAGTGCGGCCTTAAATCTTTGTCCCGGTTCACACTGGGTGGCGACTCCATGTTATTTCGTACTTCCCAACTAGTGCCGCGAGCCTAGGAACGGCGTCGTCCAGGTCCTGTGTCCTACAACTATGTTACCAGACATCCAATATGTGTTTCGGACGGGGCAGACACTTATCCAGCCCCAGCCCTAGCACGTGACTATCCGATACTGGGCGCGATATGCACAATACAATGGTATACTACGCTGATACAGATCT
>SKCR01006169.1:0-25293 GCA_019454045.1 Zanthoxylum bungeanum | reverse complement strand
CTTATCTCTCGGTATCGCAACGTACACAGTCAAAGGATTGGGCTTCGCTCTGCTATAATGAATAAAGAAACGCTATGCGGTTCTCTCGATGCCCTTCAACAGGCTCTGAGGAGACTACTAATGAAATGGTGACCGAGGAATCGGTTCTCCTAGACCTAGAGCGACAATTGACCGGTGCAAACACACACGTATAACGCAAGCGCACGTATCGTTCAAGTAGTATAAAAAATATCGATCCCACAAGGACTTAATATCTATTCTATTAATTTTATGGGATCAAGTGTTTACTAATATCTAACAAGTTGTTTGAAAAGATAATGATGATTCTAAATTTTAAACAAGTAAAAGAAATTTGAGAATAGATTAATGAGAATAAAGACTATCTAGGGTTGTGAATTCTTCCAATATTAATTAAAAGATGAAGTAGTTAAATCATAGTTGGGTAAAATATTAAATTATTAATCTGGAATACTAAATTATGTAAAAGCCTCTTCCGATGGTCATTTAAAAATACCTAGAATAATCAAATTGAATCATATGTCTATGTCAATTAAATTACCTAGATTCATTAAGATTGAATTCCAATTATTGATTACCCCCGCCCAACAGGTATATTTCTATCCTGTAAGGAAATCTATTAAAGGTTTATCTATCCTTAAAGAAGATCGTGGGTTGTTGAGTATAAGGTCTTAAACTTAAAATCCCTATGTCTAGTTCATTTTAAGTTTAACTAATCAATTTTATTAATGACCAGTTAATAAAAAGGCTTAAGATTATGACTCAACAAATAATTCTTTAATTACCCATACTATAATCTAACCCTTTATAAACTGGTGATATTAGATTTTATCACAACCCTAGATATTTAACTTAGTTACAACACATAACTAAAACTGATAAAAACTTAAAAGACATAAATAGAAATTGCTGAAAAGTATTTGTAAAGTAGTAATTTGCAAAGAACGAAAAGAAATGCTAAGGCCAAAGGAATCAACTTCTACTATTTACTATTTAGATATCTCCCAATAAAATGATATATAAACTTGTGATTATTTCCAACCAGCCATATAGGCGGTAACCTGATTAAGTCAATTTAAGTAAACCAGCCATAAAGGCGGAACCAAAGTAACCAGCCATAAAGGCGGAACCAAAATAACCAGCCATAAAGGCGGAAAAGGAATTTTATTACCAACCGACCAATCTGGCGGTATCCTGATTAATTCATTTTTTTAAATAGTAAATATATTATTTTTAAGGGAGATTAATCTAAATAGTAAAAGTAAAAGTATTACCTTATTACCTCAGCATAGAGAAGTTACCTCATCATAGATGGATAGAATTACTACTACAAAGCGTAAATAAAACTGAATAAAAGAAGCAAATAAGAAGAACTCTCTTTTATTTATAAGGATTTCAGAGGAAGATGTACATTTGAAACTAAAAATTCGAAATCTATTTATAGGCAAAAAAATCTAATTTTTTATTATTATTTTTCTGATTTTTATTTTTTTATTATAATTTTTTTTGGATCGCTGAATTTTCGACACGTGGCATGGTGTGCTAAAAATGACGGCTCGTTGAATCTTTGACATGTGGCATGGTGGTGCAATTACCAAAATACCCTCGGTGTCGGGACGCCTAAAATTACCAAAATACCATTTTTGCCAAATTTCACAATTTTGCTCCAAATCACCTCCAAAATATCTTGAAACTTTATTTTGGTGTCGGAATGCCCAAAATTACCAAAATACCGTGTCGGGATGCCCAAAATTACCAAAATACCCTTTTTTCCCAGTTTTTCCTGTTTTGCTCCAAATCACTTCCAGAATGTCCTGAAACTTTATTTATCTGCAAAATAACACAAAACACATCAAAATATTCACAAAACTCAAGAAACTATACAAAATATTAAGTTAAATGAGTGGGAAATAGTGATACATTTATCACTCATCACACCCCCAAACCTAACATTTTGCTAGTCCTCGAGCAAAATAAAATAACATAATAAAATTTTAACTAAGCCACTTTCGTAGGGATCACGGTTGCATTTAGCATATTCAACAAGCCTTTAAACCCCTAGGTGTCCCTAGTGGACGAGTTGTAGTCTCGTGAAGGTTTACAGCAATGATACCCACAAACATTTTACAAAAGTAAAAAGGTATTGAAACTAATGCACACAAAAGCAAAAAGACAAGAGAAATAAAGAAGTTAGTGACTAATCATGTGAAACTTCTACTCCAAGTTATTAGTTGTTTTGTTTCATTCTAAATTACTAAATAAGTAAATTCTCCGATTATTTTTACCATTCTTCATATATACAGCCAACAAAATATTAAACAACTCATTTTTGCCCACAACGGTCATAAGTGCAGTTGATAAGAGAGTAATATTTTTGTTCTAAAGTTTTATCAGAATTCACATCTTTTTGTAGTAATGGAATAAATTTTTTGATTTTTCTGAATTTTTATTTTATTTTTTATTATATACAATATCTTCCATCTATGTAGCGAGCTTTAGGTCGGTGACTCCTAAACCAGTTGGCTTTAGGGCATCAGATGTTAAAACACCCCTAAGGACTTAATTACTCAGACTTCAGATATATATACATATATATAAATTTTTCATCATTTTTGATCCATGTAACGAGCTTTGGGCCAATGACTCCCAAACCAGTTGGTTTTAGGGCACTAGGTATTAAAATACCCTTACAGACTTAATAACTCGGATCTCAGATTTTATTTATTTTTTTATTCCATCACTATTTTTTTAGATGTTTCCTCCAAATTAACTAGAGTACTGGATATTACAAACTTTTCAATTTTAGCTCATGTCTGTATGTTACCATGTATGTTGATAATATCTGCTAACTAAGTATATGAAGATTCATTTTAGTCAGTTTTATGGAGAATTTACAAATTAATAATTCAAAAGTGAATAAACAAAAAATTAACTTGTTTTGAATTAGGTTCGAAATACGTCTCAGGAGTGGAAATTCCTTACACAGCTATTTCTTACCAATTTCATCTTTTTAGTCAACATAACAACAAAACATTTCTACTGGTCATATAATTATAATTTACATGTGGTTTTAGAAGTTTAATCAAAGGCTCAGTTTATGGTGTGTGACTAACTGTCGAATGGACTTCCCGTTGTAGATTCCCCAGAGGGAAGGTGGAGCGAGGCTCACTTAAATACCCAAGCCCCTTAGGCTCTTATCGCTTGGTGTCAGGAATAAACAACGAGTCCTCCAAACTAGTCTATCATAACACGCTACAAGTGAATGATTATCTAGGTGCCTTCACAGCTTTTCCTTATAAAAAGGTAGTGAGTGAAGGAAGACACCAAACCATCACCTAGCTTTAAATATGCCCTTTGTTTTTTTATTAATTTTTTTGTATTTTTCGAAAAATTTTGGACTAAAACACAAAAACTAAAAATCAAGATAAAAGTAGAATTAAGAAGATAATACCTGGTTAGCTGAAACTCTACAAGAAATTTAAAGGTTAAGATCCAGATTAATCCGACGCTTCTTACCACGATCATCATCAGACCATTTTATCTTTGAAATGATAGGGTCAACTTGTGGTTCATAGGCTATAAGTTGGTCTAGTAGATCTGGAGCAGACCTGGCAGTAAAGAGGAGTTCTTTCATAGGTTTTGACACGAACCCATTTCTCCGAGCATCATCAAGAAACACACAAAGAAAATCATAAAATCCATCAACGTTGAGCAGTCCAAGCGGTTTCTGGTGTATGTTCAGGTTCGCCCAAGATAGAACTATAAAAATTTCCTCTAATGTACCCAAGCCACCTGGCAAAGCAATAAAAGCATCAGAATGGTTAATCATTTCTACCAGTCGTTTAGACATACCTGGCACGATCAGTTCCTCTCCGTTTGATGATCCAATAAGATTTGACTCTGCCAAGGTTTTGGGATGATTCCCAAAACATGACTGCCTTCTTCTTGTACGGCCTTTGAAACGATCCCCATTAGTCCAAGATTGCCTCCGCCATATATTAAATGCATATTCCTTGCTGCTAAGACTCGACCCAATTCCTGTGCTGCTTCTATGTATTGTGGTTTAGTACAAACAGTACTACCGCAAAACACACAAATATTTTCAACTCGTCTTCTTGAAGTGGCTTCCATTTTTTTTAACTATGGATGTCTTCAAAAGTGCAATGATGAGTTGAATTTATAGTACCTGAAAAAGGGTGAGTAAAATAATAGCACAAGTATCTTCCGAAGGACGATTAGTAGCAAAATAGTAAAATAGATCGTGATAGTCAACAAGATCTGGATCATGTCGGAGAAAACAACAAAACAAATTAATTACTAGAAAAAGACAAAGAGATATAATTTGTACAAGAAAAGTAACGGCTTGATTGACATCTATGCGTCAGGATAAGCTTCCCATCCAATTTTCTTATAAATTGGCAAACAGGGTCTTTTTGAGTCAGATTCCCTAGACTTAATTGTTGTCTTTCTTTTTGATATTGTGTATGTAACCTGTGAAAGGCTATGTGAACATATCCACTGGGATGCGTCTCAAGAGTCGAAGTTATATCATCTAAAGACTCCTTACTCAAGCCATCCCTAATGAATTTAATCTTATCTTCACGGTTATCAGACACCATTCCTAAAGAACGACAACGAGTATTGCAATTCCAACGCGCACATTTGTAACAAACATCCATTTGCAGCTTTTTGAAAACCTCCAAGAATCTAGCGAAATGCTTGTCCAGTTTACTTTTCTGAAGACGCTGAGGAAAAGGTGGAGGTGGAGTGATCTGTTCTTTTTCCTTTGCTTCTTTTTCATTGGTATGTTTTTCCTTTGCTTCTTTTTCCTCCATTTGTTATTCAGCTTCTTTTGGAAATTCTTCAGTTGTTGTGTTGGCTCCAACATCTTTGTTGATTTCAGTACCGCTTTTTAATATGATGGCATGACATTGCTCATTCCCCATGTTCCTTGGATTTGGCTCTGTGTTGCTAGGAAGGGTACCTGGCGGTCTATAATTCTGAGCATTGGCTAGTTGTCCAATCTGATTTTCCAGTGCTTTGATGGAAGCTGATTGGCTCTGAAAGATAGCATCGTACTTTTTTAACTGAGCCAGCACTTCTGCTATTCCTGGTTCATTTGCCTGCTCCTGGCCTTTGTTCTGTTGCTGGAATCCAGGTGGTGGATAGTTCTGTTGTTGGCCTGAATTGTTGCTCCATGAAAAATTAGGATGATTCCTCCACCCTGGGTTGTAGGTGTTGGAATATGGATTGTTCCCCTGTCTGTTGAAATTGTTGACATAATTCACCGTTTCTTCATGTTGATTTGATTCTGGTGCTCCTCCATATGGTGTGTTTGTGGATCCAATGTTAAGAGTCTCCATGAATTTGCATATTTGATCTAGCTTGGTGTTGACTGCTGTATTGGCTCCAACCTCATAAATTCCTGCAATTCTTTGAATCAATCTCCTTTCTGTTGGCCACAAGGAATTGTTGTTGGCCATTTCTTCAATTAGGTCCCAAGCTTGATCTTCTCCTTTTGCCATCAATGCTCCTCCAGCAGCAGCATCAATTGTGGTTCTCATTATTCCAGAAAGTCCATTATAGAATGTTTGAACTTGAAGCCATTTTGGAATCTCATGGTGAGGACATTTCCTGAGCAACTCTTTGTACCTTTCCCAAGCTTCGTAGAGAGTTTCTGATTCTTGTTGTACAAAGGATGTGATGTCATTCCTCAACTTTCCAGTTCTGGCTGGTGGAAAGTACTTTGCAAGAAATTTGGTGGCTAAAGCGTTCCAAGTGGTGATGGAACCAGCTGGTAGTGAATGTAGCCAAGCTTTAGCTCTGTCCTTCAAAGAGTATGGAAAAACACGCAGTCGCATTGCTTCTTCAGCTTCTCGGTTGTAATTAAAAGTACCGCAAACTTCCAGGAAGTTGCTGATGTGGCCATTAGGATCTTCAGTTGCATTCCCCCCAAATTGCATTGATTGCTGAATCATCTGAATGCAAGTTTTGATGTCACCTGCATTTGCTGGTAAGGGAGGAAGTACAATACATGAAATGAGTCTGTCAACCACCGGAATGGTTCTGTCTCGAATGGGAATTGGAGGTGCAACTTCTAAAGGTTCAGGTTCCATGTTATCAATTGCTTCTTGGCCTTCTCGTCTTTCCCTTCTCAATTGTCTGATGGTTCTTTCAATTTCTGGGTCAAGCGGTTGTAGTTCAAAGCTTCTGGTTCGTCTCATTAAGATTCTGATAACCTGAAACATAATAAAACGAAAACAATAAGTATAAAGAAAATTAGATACAAGTAACGTATCTAACCTCAAAATTAATAATAAAAGATAAAGAAGTCCCCGGCAACGGCGCCAAAAACTTGACCGGCGCAAACACACACGTATAACACAAGCGCACGTATCGTTCAAGTAGTATAAAAAGTATCGATCCCACAAGGACTTAATATCTATTCTATTAATTTTATGAGATCAAGTGTTTACTAATATCTAACAAGTTGTTTGAAAAGATAATGATGATTCTAAATTTTAAACAAGTAAAAGAAATTTGAGAATAAATTAATGAGAATTAAGACTATCTAGGGTTGTGAATTCTTCCAATATTAATTAAAAGATGAAGTAGTTAAATCATAGTTGGGTAAAATATTAAATTATTAATCTGGAATACTAAATTATGTAAAAGCCTCTTCCGATGGTCATTTACAAATACCTAGAATAATCAAATTGAATCATATGTCTATGTCAATTAAATTACCTAGATTCATTAAGATTGAATTCCAATTATTGATTACCCCCGCCCAACAAGTATATTTCTATCCTGTAAGGAAATCTATTAAAGGTTTATCTATCCTTAAAGAAGATCGTGGGTTGTTGAGTATAAGGTCTTAAACTTAAAATCCCTATGTCTAGTTCATTTTAAGTTTAACTAATCAATTTTATTAATGGCCAGTTAATAAAAAGGCTTTAAGATTATGACTCAACAAATAATTCTTTAATTACCCATACTATAATCTAACCCTTTATAAACTGGTGATATTAGATTTTATCACAACCTTAGATATTTAACTTAGTTACAACACATAACTAAAACTGATAAAAACTTAAAAGACATAAATAGAAATTGCTGAAAAGTATTTGTAAAGTAGTAATTTGCAAAGAAACGAAAAGAAATGCTAAGGCAAAAGGAATCAACTTCTACTATTTACTATTTAGATATCTCCCAATAAAATGATATATAACTTGTGATTATTTCCAACCAGCCATATAGGCGGTAACCTGATTAAGTCAATTTAAGTAAACCAGCCATAAAGGCGGAACCAAAGTAACCAGCCATAAAGGCGGAACCAAAATAACCAGCCATAAGGCGGAAAAGGAATTTTATTACCAACCGACCAATCTGGCGGTATCCTGATTAATTCATTTTTGTAAATAGTAAATATATTATTTTTAAGGGAGATTAATCTAAATAGTAAAAGTAAAAGTATTACCTTATTACCTCAGCATAGAGAAGTTACCCCATCATAGATGGATAGAATTACTACTACAAAGCGTAAATAAAACTGAAGAAAAGAAGCAAATAAGAAGAACTCTCTTTTATTTATAAGGATTTCAGAGGAAGAGGTACATTTGAAACTAAAAATTCGAAATCTATTTATAGGCAAAAAAATCTAATTTTTTTATTATTATTTTTCTGATTTTTATTTTTTTATTATAATTTTTTTTGGATCGCTGAATTTTCGACACGTGGCATGGTGTGCTAAAAATGACGGCTCGTTGAATCTTTGACATGTGGCATGGTGGTGCAATTACCAAAATACCCTCGGTGTCGGGACGCCCAAAATTACCAAAATACCATTTTTGCCAAATTTCACAATTTTGCTCCAAATCACCTCCAGAATATCTTGAAACTTTATTTTGGTGTCGGAATGCCCAAAATTACCAAAATACCGTGTCGGGATGCCCAAAATTACCAAAATACCCTTTTTGCCCAGTTTTTCCTGTTTTGCTCCAAATCACTTCCAGAATGTCCTGAAACTTTATTTATCTGCAAAATAACACAAAACACATCAAAATATTCACAAAACTCAAGAAACTATACAAAATATTAAGTTAAATGAGTGGGAAATAGTGATACATTTATCACTCATCAACAAGTACAGACATCCAGCTCCTTGTTAAGGAAAGTCGTATGAGATAAAAGGCTTAGAGGAGGACCATTGCTACCCAAATGACGGAGATGGACACTTCCTTGGCAGAGTACGAAGGTCTGGCCCGTATAGATTTTGAGAAGAGCTTGGCCGATTTAGAGGCAGCGGGTTTGGATGTACAAAAGGAATGACGTCTGAGGAGGGAGGCATTTTCGGCCATAAAGGAGTCGCCCATGGATTTTTGGTGGTCTTCGGGCCACAGCCAATGATGCTTCGTAGGACGTTACCTCGTCCAATTTTGTAATTTTGAGGACGTTTTCATCCCATATTAATGGAAATATATTATTTTACTACTGTATTTACTTTTTATTGTAAAGACATTACATTTTCATGCTCCCAAAGTGAGGGCACATATTTTTTCAAGTATTTTCCATTTATCGCCCTAGCATGTACCCTTCCATTTAGATATTTTAAATGATAGGCCTCGTTCGGTAACACATCTTTTACCTCGAATGGGCCTTCCCAATTAGGCGACCATTTGCCATATGTCGGGTCTTTAGCACCAATTGGCAATATAGTTTTCCATACTAACTCGCCTTTTTCGAACGCTTTAGCCACGACTCTCAGATTGTACTCCTTTTACATCATCACCCTAATGGATTCAATATTCATTTCTACCAGTAGTACGGCCTCTTGACCATATACTAACTGAAATGATGTGATCGAAGTACTTGTTCGTGGTGACGTCCTATAGGCCCTTAAAGCCTGACTCAAACATTCGCCCCATCGCCTAGCGTTGTCTGTCACCATTTTCCGAATCAACCCCTTGAGGGTTTTATTGGATGATTCCGCCTGACCGTTTGACTGAGGGTAATACGGAGTGTGTTTACCAACCGGATCCTGTGTTCGGCCAGTAAGCTTTTTACCTTCTCACCATTTAACGAAGTGCCATGATCTACTATTATTGTTTATGGTATACCGAATCAGTGAATGATATGCTCTTTTATGAACTTGATGATCTGCTCTTGGGAGATTTCCACTACCGGAATAGCTTCCACCAATTTGGTAAAAAAGTAGGTAGCAACGATAATAAAAGTATGTCTTTTGCTCAATGCAGGATATATTTTCCCTATCAAATCTATCGCCCATCCTATGAATGGCCATGGTTTAATGACGGGGATCATTTCGGTTGCTGGTGCCATCTGAATGGGCTCATGCTTCTGACAAGCAATACATCATTTGGCATATGAAATGCATGATTCTCCCATCTTCGGCCAATAATAGCCGCTCCGTATAATCAGCCATCTCATCTTTATTTCGGCCTAGTGAGCCCCACAAACACCTTCATGTATCTCGGCCATGATAGTTTTGGACTCCGATGGCCCTACACATTTCAGCAACAGGCCGTATTGGCATTTTTTATACAACATATCTCATGATACTACATAATTCAAGGCCTTGAGCTTTAGCCTTCGATCTTTCCCACCTTCGGGCTGTTTTAGAAATTCTTTTATCTCGCTCATCCAATCGTCCTCCTTTTCAATTTCAACGGCCATGACATTTGTCCCATTCTTTCGTTGTATCAGGCCCGGCTTCACCTCGTCGCTTCTATATATACCATCTATGTTTGCTTGCTTGTACCCAGAAGTTGCTTGGGCCAAATTTTTGGCCATTTCGTTCTTCGCCCTCGGAACGTGTTTCATTTCCGTATGGTCAAATTGACCTACCAATTCATTAGCCACATCCAATAGCGCCATGACTGATGGGCTTTGGCATTTGAAGGTTCATGTTACCTGTTGGATCACTAATTGCGAGTATCCTTTAATAAAAACGTGTGTTACCCCCATATTGAGGAGTGTTTCCAAGCCAAATATCATGGCTTCGTATTCGGTCTGGTTGTTAGTGTAATATTCATTTAACCTGATTAAGAAATGGAACGATTTACCCAATGGGCTGACTAAGACTATCCCCATCTCTGCTCCTTTTGTTGTAATGGACCCATCAAAATACATCGCCACGGTTTCAGACTACATTAGTCTAAATCCATTTCTATTTCTCTGACGGTACTCAAACAGGGGTGGTCAGCTAAGAAATCTGCCAAGGCTTGATTTTTTACAGCCTTTTGGGGCTCATGTCGTATATCGAATTCTGATAGTGATAAAGACCATAAACCAACTCTTTGATGCAAGATAGGACGAGAAAACATATACTTTATTATATTAACTTTAGTGATTAAGTACACTATATTCGGCCTAAGGTAGGCTCGTAGTTTAGTACATGTAAAATACAAAGAAAAGTATAATTTCTCCATTGGAGAATAATTACATTCATAATTTAGCAATTGTCTGCTAATATAATAAATGGCTTTTGCGACGTCCGTGTCATCGTCTTGCGCGATCATCCCAACTATAGATTGTTCTTTAGCCGATATGTACAACTTCATTGGCTGTCCTGGCACAGGGGGTACCATCACCGGCGGCTGTGACAAATATTTCTTTAGGCTGTCAAAAGCCTTTTGATTTTCTTCAGTCCAGACGAATTCGTCCTTGTCTTTTAGCCTCAACAGGGAGGAGAACACTTTAGTTTTTCCTACACAATTAGAGATAAATCGTCTCAAGAAATTAATTTGCCCTAAAAATCTCTGCAACTCTTTCTTATTTCGGGGAGGTTTAGCTTCAGTGATTGCCCGAGATTTATTAGTGTCGATCTCAATCCCCCGTTGGTGTACTAGAAATCCTAGGAAGTTTCCTTCACACACCCCGAAAGCATATTTGGCAGGGTTTAACTTTAGTTTAAATTTTCTCATTCGCTCAAAAGCCATTGCCAATTGGCTAAAATGTTCTTCCATGGTTAAAGATTTAGCCAATATATGGTCCACATAGACCTCTACAAATTGGCCGATCATGTCATGAAAGTTTAAATTCATGGCCCGCTGGTAAGTGGCCCCAGCGTTTTTTAGACCGAACGGCATTACTACCCACTCATAACACCCTAATGAACTTGGGCACCTAAAAGCAGTCTTATGTACATCGTTTTTTGGCAATGTAGATCTGATTATAACCCGCATATCTATCCATAAAAGAATATACTTGATACCCTGTCGTGGAATCTACCAAGGAATCTACCGTCGGCATGAGGTATTGATCTTTGGGTGTTGCTAGGTTTAAATTCCTAAAGTCTATGCAAATTCTCATTTTTCCATTCTTTTTCATGATCAGGACGATATTTGACAACCATTCTACATATCTGGTCGTCCTAATAAAATCCCTAGCATGGACATAGTCGTTTTCAGAAAGTTCGAATCCACTCTATCATATGCCTTACTAATATCTAACTTTAGAGCTAGTAGGCTATGTTTTTTCCCCGCTCTTTTTTTTTGATTTTGTGTAAGCACTCACAACCTATGATGATATTATCTGTAACTAATCGACTCGGGATAAAAGTACTTCGAGTAGGTGATATAATCTCATTAAGGACCCGCTTAATTCTATTTGCAATTGTTTTGGCAACTATCCTATAGATTACATTACATAGGCTTATTGGTCTAAAATCTGACCCACCCATAGGCTTCTTAACTTATGGGATCAAAGCAATGTGTGAATTATTCAAAGGACTAATATTACCTCATTCATTTAGGATGTGCAAGCAGGTGTGATTATTACTCCCTCTTTGATCGTGCTCCAGTGTTTTTGAAAAAATGCAGCTGGCAGCCCATTTGGTTCTGAGGCTTTTGTAGGACACATCTGAAATAAAGCTTCAATAATTTCCTCTTCAGTGTATTGCTTCGTCAGCTGAATATTCATTTCTGCTGTGACTCTAGGTTTTAGTCCTCCCACTGCTACTTTATCTGCTCCACTGTAAGCTCTGATGTTCTGAACAATTCTGTCTTTTATAATAACGCATGAACATATGCATGTCTTTATCCAAACAAAAATTGTACGATAATATTAATTATTTTTGGCTTATGCAAAAAATAAATCTGTAATAGCATCATAAAATCAACGAACAAACAGTGGTATTTGGTATTTGTGTCTAAAAAATTTGTTAGTTCAATTGGTGTTGATGGTGTTTTCAGGCACTATAACATTTAAAACAGTATGACGAGGACAGAAGGGTAATTCCCTGACTGGTTGAGATCATATAGCCGACCCGACCATAATACGTGAAGACCGACCACTTTGGTTCGGATGACCGAGCACTATAAGGTCGGCAGAAACACTCTCAGCATAAAAGACTGTCATGGCCGACCTCATGAAGACCGACCAGACGGCGAGACGCGTTCAAGATGACGACACCCTATTCTTGCAGATAAGATAAAACGAGTTATCCCACTCTCACAAGGAGATGAAGTCAGAATCCGAAAAGGAATAAGAAATGAGAAGGGAATTTCAGGCTAGGAATCCTTACAAGGAGAAGAGACTAAGTTCAACTAGGATTTCTTATGCAAATAGGAGTCTGATTTCTGTATTACTATAAATAGGAGGGCATAGTATGTGTAAAAGGCATCATAAAATCATCAAATCATCAACAAAAACTAGTGATTTGAATCTTCAAGCTCTGACTTGTAGAGATCCAAGAAGAGTGTTTAAGTAATAAAAGTACCATCTTTTTTGTGTCCGTGGACGTAGGTCGGATCCAAATCCACCGAACCACGTTAAATCCCCTTGTTAATTGGTGTGTTTATCTGTTTTCTGCTAAATTTGTCTTTGGTCCCCCATAACCAAACAAATTCACTATTGAGGGAGGATTTCCTCAGGAGTGAAATTCAATTATTACCCTGAGACCAAAATCAGCCGTCAACAGTTGGCGCCGTCTGTGGGGAACTCAACAAAAAGCAACTCGCGTAGTAAGACAATGGCGGAAGATGGAAGCCACCAACTATCAGGGAGCTCAGCTGCAGATTGGATGGAGAAGATTGAGGAGAACCTTAGGAAAGAAAGGGAGGAAAGCCAAACTCTGTTAAAAACCATAGTAGACCGGTTGGAAAGGATAGAAGGAGCACACAATGGAAAATTCGAGGCCGGGACTAGCCGACGAAGGAACGACATAGCAGAAGGAAAGAGAATTGTCGATATAAGTGAGGACGACAGACCCCGGAGGAGGGATCTTTACAGGGTAAGATCTGTAGTGGTTCAGGAAGATTCCCAGACCGAGGACACATGGGAGGAAGAGAGTGACAAATCGTCACCAGACCCCTCCTATGATAGCCCTCGCAACACCCGGCGAAAGGAGAAAGAATATGACGAAGAAGTACGAGAAGATACCGGCCACGAAAAACACCACCCCCGAGATAACAGAAAGAAAGGAGACCGCAGGAGACGGAATGGAACCAAAGATAGCAGCATGAAATCTTGGCTGCGAGGAGTTGATCAAATGGGGAGTGTACCCCAATGCAAACAGAG
This sequence comes from Zanthoxylum bungeanum, assembly GCA_019454045.1. Lineage (NCBI taxonomy): Eukaryota > Viridiplantae > Streptophyta > Magnoliopsida > Sapindales > Rutaceae > Zanthoxylum > Zanthoxylum bungeanum. Next base: position 11,733 of record SKCR01006169.1, on the reverse strand, counting down.
GGGATGTCCAGGACGGCAAAGATGAGTCCCCCCTCACAGAAGAAATAAAATCAGAGAAATTCCCGAAGAGATTCAGCATGCCGACCATGGCGCCATAAAAGGGTCATACCGATCCCAAAACTTACATTGAAGGTTTCGTCCTATTAATGGAAGTGCAAGGGGTAACAGGGGACGCCATCTACAAAGTGTTCCCCTTAACTCTAGCCGGACCGGCCATTCGATGGTATAGAAGCCTAGCCCCAAGAAGCATCAGCAGCTTCGCGCAACTGAGAAAATCATTCATACGACACTTCAAAGGGGCTTGTGTCCCCAGAAAAACAATTGGAGAACTAAGGCTTATGAAACAAGGAGACGACGAACCTTTGAAGGTATTTATTGAAAGATACCATAATATGGTACTCGAAGTCGGAGGGTATGAATCCCCCGAAGCCCTGGAAAGCTTGAAGGGAGCCTTGAAAATCGGGAGGCTATGGACCCATCTAAGGATCCAAGACACCCCGGACTACGCCACCGCTCTGGAGGTGGCCCGAAAATTCGTTTTGTTAGAAAACGAAGAGAAGTGTCCCGAAAAGGGAACACCATCAGAGAAAGAACCGCAAGGGAGGGTGCCCCCCCCCCCCCCCGAACAGAAAGAGAATCCAGAAGACCACTCCCGAAGCACAAGGAGTTCAAACCACTGCACCGAGACAACCAAGAGAGAAGGGCGCCAACCCAAGTAAACCATGTGGTCGGGGAAGATGCATACATTCCCCTAAAGAAACCACTAGGGCAAATTGTCATGGAGATCCAGGGGAAAGGCCTCTTAGTAGAACCCGACCAAAGGAGATTCCCTCCGGACAAAAGGAACCAAAAGGCTTATTGTGTACACCACAACTCCAAAGGACATGCAACAGACAGATGTAAAGATCTGGAGAGCAAATGGAAGATCTAGCACGAAACGGGTATCTCAACAAGTACATTGACCACGAGGTCATGACAGCCAGACAAAGAGCACGTGGTCGCCAAATCAATATCATCGCAGGAGGAAGAACGCTGGCCGGAAACTCTAACCGGTCAAGGAAAGATTACAGCAGAACCCGAGGACCAGATGTCTTAGAAACAGAGCAGGTCACAGGGCTACAGGGAGGCCGGGCGGTACCAATAATGTTCACTGATGAGGATACCCGAGGAGTAAGTTTCCCTAATGACGATGCATTAATAATCAAGGCAGTCATCAGCGGGTCGGAGGTAGACAGAATCCTGGTGGACCCCGGGAGCGCAGTTGACATAATTTCCAGAGAAGCACTGGACGACCTAGGAGTAGAATATGCAACTCTGACCAACGAAAGCACTCCCTTATACGGTTTCGGAGGATCAGCCGTCATCCCACTAGGAAGAATACAGTTGGCAATAACTGTCAGGACACATCCTCGGACCCGGACGATCATGACAGACTTCACTGTAGTAGACTGCATGAACAGTTACCAGGCCATCGTCAGGCGACCCTTCATGATGAAAACAAAAGCCGCGATGTCCTGCTACCACCTGAAACTGAAATTCCCCACCCGGAAGGGATCTGAATTGTGTGCGGAAGCCAGAAAACAGCTCGCAGCTGCTTCGCTACTCTCTCACAAGAAACTCTATACATCACAGAATACAACCGAAAACGACAAAGGAACTAGGGAGAAGAAGCAGAAGACAGCAGCCCAGGCGCCTGGCCAAACAAATAAGGGACAGGAATTCAAATACAGAGCCTCTCTCATAATGACCCACAGAGAGTTGTAGGAAGGGCAGTATGTCCCCAAGTATCAATAAAAAACTTTTTTTTATCCGCTCTTCTAAAAAATAAAAGTCTGCAAAGAACTCCGGGGACATACTCAATGCAACAATCCAAAAAATAAAGAAAAATTTGCCCTTAATGTTCCAAAACAGCTCCGGGCTGGATCTTATTCCGCCGAGGTCGTCTGGCTCGGGGTCAGGGCACGTTCCACCGAGTCAGCCCTTCGGACCTGAGACGTAACATTCCCCCAGGTCCAAGTGCCTTTCTCAGCTAGGGGTCGGGCACGTCCCACCGAGTCAGCCCTTCGGACTGGGGACGTAACATTCCCCCAGGTCCAAGTGCCTTTCTCAGCTCGGGGTCGGGCACGTCCCACCGAGTCAGCTCTTCGGACTGGGGACGTAATATTCCCCCAGGTCCAAGTGCCTTTCTCAGCTCGGGGTCGGGCACGTCCCACCGAGTCAGCCCTTCGGACTGGGGACGTAACATTCCCCCAGGTCCAAGTGCCTTTCTCAGCTCGGGGTCGGGCACGTCCCACCGAGTCAGCCCTTCGGACCTGGGACGGAACATTCCCCCAGGTCCAAGTGCCTTTCCCAGCTCGGGGTCGGGCACGTCCCACCGAGTCAGCCCTTCGGACTGGGGACGTAACATTCCCCCAGGTCCAAGTGCCTTTCTCAGCTCGGGGTCGGGCACGTCCCACCGAGTCAGCCCTTCGGACTGGGGACGTAACATTCCCCCAGGTCCAAGTGCCTTTCTCAGCTCGGGGTCGGGCACGTCCAACCGAGTCAGCCCTTCGGACTGGGGACGTAACATTCCCCCAGGTCCAAGTGCCTTTCTCAGCTCGGGGTCGGGCATGTCCCACCGAGTCAGCCCTTCGGGCTGGGGACGTAACATTCCCCCAGGTCCAAGTGCCTTTCTCAGCTCGGGGTCGGGCACGTCCCACCGAGTCAGCCCTTCGGACTGGGGACGTAACATTCCCCCAGGTCCAAGTGCCTTTCTCTGCTCGGGGTCGGGCACGTCCCACCGAGTCAGCTCTTCGGACTGGGGACGTAACATTCCCCCAGGTCCAAGTGCATTTCTCAGCTCGGGGTCGGGCACGTCCCACCGAGTCAGCCCTTCGGACTGGGGACGTAACATTCCCCCAGGTCCAAGTGCCTTTCTCAGCTCGGGGTCGGGCACGTCCCACCAAGTCAGCCCTTCGGACTGGGGACATAACATTCCTCCAGTTCCAAGTGCCTTTTTCAGCTCGGGGTCGGGTTACGTCCCACCGGGTCATACTCATTGGACTGGGGACGAGACATTCCTCCAGAACCAAGTATCTCTTTAGCTCGGGGTCCTCAGGGACATACTCGATGCATAGGATCCGTGAGAAGCATAGCACGGGGTGGGATGATACCCCTGTGGCGATTGCTTGCTCCAGTGTTACCGAACATAAGGAGGAATATGCCCTTAATGTGCCGAGCACTCTTTGATCCTCACTTACCCGATGTAATGGATCCGTGGGAAAGCATAGCACGGGGGATGGTAATGCCCCCGTGACGATTGCTAGCTCCAGTGATGCCGGACCTAAGGAGGAATGTGCCCTTAGTATCCCGGACATTCTTTGATCCATTCATCATCCGGATCCGTGAGTGACACAGCACGGGGATGCGTTATGCCCCTGTGGCGTGTGCCTACTCCAGCGTGGTAAGGAGGAGCCCTCATACAATACACAGGCTCCCCAGTGAACCGACGTGTAGAGGATGTGCCCTTACCATTCAAACGCTCTTTGATCTGAATCATGGTTCGCCGGGACGCTGAATTGAAAGATTCAGAATTGTGTTTTGGAGACCTCGGACAGGACGCTGTTTTGAGGCATCCATATTGTTATTCTTTTTGCAAAAAACGTTTTTATGGGATAAGTGCTAAGTCACCCCCGGCTTTTGATTTTATTTCCCGAAACTTGTTTTTTATTTTTCACCGGTCTGGCAGAGGGACGCCCATGCCGGATTAGGCAGGACTTCAAAAGGTTGATTCACTTCCCTTCTATACAAGTCCCAAAAATTATTCGGCTCGGGGCTGGATTCGTTCCGCCGAGGCCACTTGGATTACCTGGCTTGGGGCTGGATTCGTTCCGCCGAGGCCACTTATTTATTCGGCCCAGGGCTGGATTCGTTCCGCCGAGGTCACTTGGTTTCTCTAAGCTCGGGGTCGGGTTACGTCCCACCGAATCCGTCCTTTTGGTCTGGGGACGTAACATTCCCCCAGGGCCAAGTGTTCATTTCAGCTCGGGGTCAGGTTACGTCCCACCGAGTCGGTTTCTTTGGACTGGAGAGGTAACATTCCCCCAGAGCCAAGTCTCTCACTCTGCTCGGGGTCAGGTTACGTCCCACCGAGTCGGTTTCTTTGGACTGGGGAGGTAACATTCCCCCAGAGCCAAGAACCTCTTTCAGCTCGGGGTCGGGCTACGTCCTACCGAGCCAGCCTCTTTGGAATGGGGATGTAACATTCCCCCAGAGCCAAAGTCTTTCACTCAGCTCGGGGTCGGGGTATGTCCCACCGAGTCAGCCCTTCGGACTGAGGACATAACATTCCCCAGGTCCAGGTACCACTCCCAGCTCGGGGTCGGGTTACGTCCCACCGAGTCAGTCTTCGTTTGGCTGGGGAGGTAACATGCCCCCAGAACCCAAAATGTCTCACTCAGCTCGGGGTCGGGTTACGTCCCACCGAGTCAGCTCCTTTGGTTTGGAAAAAGTCTCAGAGTATTCAGACAAACATGAAGCATAAAAAAAAAAGAGAAAGAGATAAGAAATATACATAAATGTATATATATATGTGTATGTCAAAATACAACTTGTAATATTATTACAAAAAGTTAAAGTGTACATAGGGCCCCGGTCGGGTTACCCTTTCTCATTCAGCCCGCACAGGGGCAGGAATTTCTTCCTCGACTGGCTCAGATGGCGGGAGGTCTGGCTCGATCTCAGGAAGAGGAACAACTGCTTCATCCTCGGCAGCATGGGAGACCTCTACTTCAGGGACGGGAGGAGGAATCTCAAGGCAGTCCTCGCCGGCGGCTGGAACATCAGGTCGCTCTTCTTGCTGAAAACCAAAATCCGGGACCACCGAGATCGGGTCAGGATCCATCACCTCCTCGGGAGGAGGAGGGAGCCACTTCCGGAACTCCTCCTCAGAAATATCCCCATTGCAATAGCTGATAGCCGCATGAATAGTATCCATATTCAAACCTGGCAGCACCATCGGTATCAGCTCAGCACAGTCACCAACTCCCTCTAGGCGGACAGCCTCCTTCTCGGCCTCAAGGTCGGCCTCTCTTTCCTCAAGCTCGGTTTCTTTCCTCTAAAGATCATCCCGAGCCCGCGCCATTTTCTCTTCATTGGCCTTCAATTTGGTTTCAACACTAGCCACATTCGCCTTCAAAACGCCAATCTCAGATTGGGCAGCCTTCAAATCCTCCCGGGCAGTGTCGGCAAGTTTTCGCTCCAACGAAGCAGCAGCCTTGAGAGCTTTGTTTACTTTGAAGTTCTCAATGGCAGTCAACTCAAGGTTCTGAATCACCCCCTCCCGATCATCCAATTTAGCCTCCACTTTCGTAAGGCGATTCTGAAGTCTCTGGGCCTGACCACCCTCGGACAATAGGCTCAAAAGAAGGTCCTTGTTCTTCGCCATGAGGTAAGTAGCCTGCACAACAACAAAGAAAGTCAAGATACGAGATGAAGAAGACCGGGAACAGAAATCAGAAAAGAGAAAGGAATAAAACTACCTTTGCCATTTGAGAACTCATCTCGGTCACCACAGCTTCGGGCGAGATGTCCTCATATCTCGAAACCTCCCCCGGGGGAATGACCTCGGCCAATTCATTGAAAGCCGGCACTAAATGAGAAGTAGCCTCCCGGATGCCTTCTCCCAAATCATCCACCCCGAGGACTACAGAACCCTTTTGCTTCTTGGAGGAGCCCACATATGATTTTTTCCCCTGGCGAGCGTCTTTCTTCTTGCCCGGGACAGGATCCTCCTCCTCCTCTTGGACCAGCTCGGTCTCCTCGGCCCCAAATTGACGCCTCCTTTTCCTAAGAGGCTTCGGTGGACTAACAAGACGAGCAGATCCTGACGACTGCGCGCCGGGAGAAAACAGATCACGAGCAGCCGGCTGAACTCTCCCTTGAGACGCCCTCTCAGCCCCTGCAAGATCAGGTAGTGCCCGGGAAGTTCCAGTTTCCGCGTGACCGGCCTTCTTCATAGTACCGGCCAACTTCTCAAGAAACTTAGGCCTCTTCGACATACCTACAAAAAAGGAGGAAAATGAAATCAGAACCCGAGCATATAAAGCATATGATAAAAACAGCCGGCAGACATCTACCTATCCGACCTGAGACCTCCGAAGGGACGGTCCGAGTAAGGCCTGACTCAACAAAGGCCGCATCATTAACCAATTCCCTCCAGTAGGCAGCATACCGACGAGGCCAGCCTACCCGCCTCCGAACCTGACGAGAAACCTTGGGAGCATCTCGCCAGCAAGCTGGGAGGAACCAGAGAAGTTAGAAACCTAAGAGACCAAGAACGGGAATATATAAAAAAAAAAAGACAAGAGGGGGTATTAAACTCCTAACCTCCCGCCCAGAAGATGTCTGGAACCGAGACGTCATCCTCAAACGATCTCAGAACCCGACCCCAATCCCCAGTAGCCCAGAACCAAAGATCCTTGAAATTCTTGTTGGAATCGGGGAGTTTCTGGACAAGGTTGGACGAGCTATCATAAGCCGAGAGGTAATACCAACCATAGTGAGTCTTTGGGTTAGACTTCAAACGATATAACCTCTTCACCTCTTCCAAGCAAGGTACACCTAAACCTGCCCGGTGCCAAACCACATATATGCCGGCCAGAATCCTCCAGCTATTCAAACTCAATTGGCAAGGGGCAATCTCCATCTCGGCCAGCATCCAAGCAAAATAACGTTGCATCGGCAGCCGTAGCCCACACTCAAAAAAAGCAGGAAGAAGCGCCACCGAGCCCTCATTAGGCTGACTAGCACGATCCATCGGGCCTGGAACTTCAAGGGCAATATCTATTGGGATGTCATATCGTTGCCGCAACAGCGCCAGATCATCCTCAGTTATTTTAGAGGGGCGGTTCATATCCAGAGGCGACGATCCAAGTTCACCAGGCTCTGGGTCCTTCCGAGGAACCCTCTGATGGTAGGAGTCTTGTTCAATCTCGGAGGGAGTAGGGGTAGTGTCAAGGTCTTCTACACTAGGTGCCCCAGAGCCCGAGGAAAGCTCCTCAGCAGGGGGAGTTGAGATTTTAGCAGGCTTTTCAGGGGAGGAACTTGTTGGTTTATTCTAAGGTCCCAAGATCAAATCAAGACATGAAATAATGCGTGAATACATCAACGGAGGTAGCGGAATACTCACATTGATCGGTTATGTCGATTTGAAGACGAATCAAGGCCAAAAACGTACTGCCCTTCACGCCAAACTGCAACAGTCCACTGTCCCTGCAAAACAGAATTTCGGGTCTCAAAACGAAGCTCCAAACTCCGTCGGATGAGTCCCGCCTCATGGGTGCACCTCCCTACCACCTTCGCAAGACTCGTAGTGTGCTAGCACTTGCGGTTTTCACCATGAAAACCCAACTCTTTGCTTCCCTTGTTCACGCCCAAACTGGTTCAAAACCAGTGAGCATTTCATCATTTGGGCGTGAGGTGAGAAGAGAGAAATGAGAGAGATTGAATTGTGTTGTGATTAAAATGATTTACCAAAAATCAATTTATATTTATGCCATAATATTTATTAAATTAATAATAAACTTATGACACAAAGCATGCAATGGCTTAGAGTGTCAAACACTCAATTTCCATGCAATAACATTGAGTGCATTGTACACTATCTACATGCAATGCATTAGAATAAAATAATGCATAAAATGACATGTGTCATGTGGGCCCCACACGTTTCCAAATGAAAGTGGGCCCACGTGCACTCACGCGTTCGGGTTCGATATTTCCGAAATACCGAGCTTACGTCGCGACGTTAATTCAATCGAATAATTGCGGCTAGCGAAATTATTATTTACGTCGCTAACGAATTAATTCTAAATTAACTCGTTTGCCCGAATTAAAATCTAATTTTAATTCCGCGTCGAAATCTAATTTCATTTAATATCGAATATATTAATTCATCGATTATTTCCAAATTAATCGTTCTCTCTCTTTAGACGACATTTTATCCCGGATAAAATATCTCCGTTATTAATCCTAGATTAATTTTCTCTCTCTTCTATTATAATCCCAGATTATTCAAGAGTACGAGTTGTGCGTCATCGGTGGATTATCGGGAAGCGACCCATGAGATCCCCGGATAATCTGGCAGTAAATACGGTCGTCGGAGTATCCGAATCACGTACGATATCCTGCGTGACATCATCTCCACTATGACTGGAGTGACACTTCCGTCTTGACATCACATCCAATACACTACGATTCCTGATAAACCCAGAAGAGGTGAACACAGAACCAGTTAAGATCCCCCCACCACCAAAACCAAAGTTTACCGATTGTCGTAAGTATTAGCGATGCAAGTCTCAGGTTAAGACTATACACACCTACCTTGATTTCGGCCTCCCATAGACACCTAGTCATAATACAAATGGGATTCCGAAGGGTCTATCCAGAGCGAAGTTGTTTCCCGTACCATCGGTGAAACACGACCTCCTATCGCACTTGCACAAGTATCCAATACTTATATATATGAGAACTATGCCGTTGTGCCCTCACAACGCGCACAAGTGCAATACTAGCCTATTCCGCATTATCGATGTCCAGTCTCGATATACTACGGCTAGGGATATTTAATGATTAATCCTTCGTGGACTGATACTGTCTCATATCATCTCAATCCAGGAATAATCATAGGGACCTCTCTTCATTTATATATATCTATGGTGATCTAATCACAAATGACGAGAGTGCAATTTCCTTGTTACATAGTTAATTTGCTACAACAACACAATGTTCTGTGCAATAGTGACGCTATGGGTCATATTATCCAACAATCTCCCACTTGGCACGTAGCGAGTCACTCAAGTGTCCTACACTCGAACTATGTAAGGTTCGCTCAAATTGCTGAGGAAAGGTTTTCGTCAGCGGATTTGTTTGATTATCGTTTGACGCGATTTATACGATCATCACATCGCCACGATGTATGATCCGAACGAATCAGATGATATAGAAGTATATATCTGGATCGTCGATGAGACCTTTAATCCCTTAGCCTGTGCTGACGCCTAGCTCAGCTGCTAACAGAACTATATCTAATCTAATTAGATTTATTTTTTATCCAAATGGCTTCTATTGCTGCCTCAGCTGCAGCAATAATCCGCATTTGTTGTTTATTCGGCAACAGTTATCTTGCTTGGAAGATTTCCAGCTCACTGTCCCGTTATTCAAACTTTATAGTACCGCAGTATTTAATCGTTTGGAAACTTGCTGCAGTGATCCCAGTCACTTCAAGTTCTCCTTCTCCATAGTAAAAGATATCATCTTTAGTTCTCAGAGATACTAACAGATGTTCTTAACTTCAATCCAGTGACTATCACTTGGATTGACTCGATTGTGACTCCATATGCTCGAAGCGTATGAGACACCAATACAAGTACATTTTAAATGTACAATTTCCCAGAGAGTGTTAACAACTCCAAATCTATCCCAGTAGATCTTTATTCCTTGAATAAAGGTTGTTACTCCCCAGAATTCTACGGAGAATTTCTATTGAAAGAATATCTATGAAAACCAAGCTTTCACCAATTGTTTTATGGGAATTTCACTGTCAGTGCGCTCTCCCACTAACCTCCTTATATACACAAGAATTATATCATTTTGAGTCAAATCATAAACCATTATGATATTTCAAAACGTCAGTTCCAAGAACCTTATGCTTGCATTGATCCAAACATGGATCGAATAACCCGCAAACCTTGTTTGTCGGTTATATAAAATCGTCAGGATATTGTAAACATCCTCCAAAAGGTTTCCTTTTCAGGAAAGCGATTTTGATCTATAACTGACATATTTCATAAATGAAATACACAGTTATCTTCAAGCATCTTCAAAATGGATTTATCATGGCAACAGGTAAAAGGTTGAACCATTATTAACATAATGTTGATAACGATACCTTTCCGTCAAAAGCTTAGCTTTGTACGTTGGTATGTTGCCATCCATGTATGTCTTCCTTGAAGACATTTATAGTACCAATAGGCACAACGCCTTGTGGTACAACAACTAGTATCCAAACATAGTTGTTATACATGGAATCCATTTCGGACTCATGGCACTTTGCCATAACAGGGAGTCGATACCTCGTATCACTTCCTCAAAACGTAGTCGGTGGATATACCTTCACAAGATTGACATCTTTATGAGGTTAGATCAGAAACCCATACCCTAGGTTGTTTTCTGACTCTATCCGATCTACGAAGTTCTTGTGTATTTGAAGATTAATGGTATAGATTCATCATTGATGAACTGTTTGTGTTCCATTAAGGACTTCGTGTCTTGAACAGTATTACTCCGATTTTCATCGAGTATCACTATCTTCCCACTGACCACTGCATATCGGTATTCCTCTCAGGAAAACCGCATGGTGAGCAATAATTATATTGTTCTCATGTGGGATTTACAAGTATTATACTTAAGGTTTCCCTTAAGATAACCTATATTGGCACTTATCCAATTTGGGTCCTTAGTTTGGTATCATCCAAACGCTATGCCTGGCATACCCAAATTATCAGGAATGAGAAACCTCGTTTCTTCCCTGTTCATATCCTATATGATATCTGTCAAACAGATTTATATGGACCTTATTCTAAATAAGTTTTGCAATGTTAATACATATCCTGTTGAAGGAAATAGTAGCTCAGAGCGACTCGTGATAAACCTTATCATGTCCTCATCTGAAAGAATACCGTACTCTTTCATGTACGTATGAAACTTACTGCTTAAGTATTTTCCATTACGGTATTACCATGGCGGAATAACACTATAGCCAATCTGTTTGTCTACTTCGTGTCGAAACTCTAAAGTTTCCGATCTGTGTTCTTCAAAAGAAACATATAACCACAACGTGATGTCACATCCGTTAAGGTCACGAAATATTCATGTTCACATCTAGCCTAGCTAGATATGGGCCCACTTAATTCATCATGAATAGGGCTAACAGATCGGTGGCCCTTTTACTATTACCAAGTAAATAGTATTTTAGGTATTTAACCTAATAAACTAGATTCGTAGACCTTATTTGAATAGTCAAATCAGTCCTAGTATCCACTCTACAAAAGTGTGGATATACGAGTCTTGTTCAATTGTGTCCTAGACAACAATGCCACAAATAAGTCTCCATTGATCAAATCAATTTGAGCTATTTATTTGTCATTTTATATGTTTGAGATTTTATTATATTCAAAATATAAATTCTGTTATTTACATCCAATGTATTTATCTCAGTATCATCTTTATATAATGAAACACTTTAGTGTTTTAGAATATAAAAGTTTTATCCGCAGTGGATTAAACACTGATATAGAGATAATGTCTCTAGTTAAACTAGTTACATTATAACATTTCCTAATTTAGTACATACCCAAGGGCAGTTCCTAAACTTAGGTATCTACGGTCAAAACAGCGACTTTCGTCCCGTTTCCAATTCGCAGAGAAATCTCGGCTTGAAGCCAGTATCCAGCTCACAGCGGATTCTGAACGTCAATACATATATGTATTATGTACCACCTAAGTATTAAAATCCAATTTCAATACTAGTAGTAACATAAGTTTGACAAATATTTTTAAAGTTAGAGCCTCGCCCTATCTTTAATTCCTTCGTGTCTTCCATATCCAAATGGTAGTCACTTTGGGATATGTCAATTATCCTTTTCAATATTTCACAAACATTGCCCAAGCCTTGGGTTTCGGAATATCGAAACG
>SKCR01006168.1:0-25085 GCA_019454045.1 Zanthoxylum bungeanum | reverse complement strand
AATTAGTATAACTGTTTGACAGTTAACGTGTCTTTTATGTATACAGTATTCATCTTTCGTAAAGGATGACTCATTTGTCGAAAGAGAGATTGATTAGAATATCTAGTCAATCATATGCATCATTGGATGATGGCGTAATGAATGCTATATTATGTGCGATTAAAGATATCAATTTAATCGTAATTGTTACGAGTTATTTTGATATGTTATAGACCATATGATGAGTCTTGGGACAAGTTCTTTGTTATCTATGAGATACTAAGAACGAGTTTCTTGTTCATGAAGAATGTAGTCAACAACCATAAAGTCAGATTAGTTTTGATTCTAATTATGACATTAGATGGTTTACGTCATATAAAGTCAGAAAAGATGCAGTGGGAGTGTCACCGTTGTTTCTACAGAATTAGTGGAATCAGTTGCAACTTATGAAGTATTGACTTATGAAGTTGCAAAGTGACCTCAATGATTAGAAATGTTGATATTAGTTTTGTGTTTGCGGTTGTCTGCAAAGTATTTGGATTTGATATCTAAATACATAGACAACTCAGTAGCTATAGCACAATACTGATATAACATATGAGTCATATTGATGTGGAATTTAGATTCTACAAAATATTAATGATGCTGGCTTAGGAAAACGGTTGGGTTTGTTTGACAGACTCGATTTGTTAAAGCATGCTTACTTGTTCTTGCCTACCTCTTGAGTGCTGGTGAGCTCTTGAGGACCATGAGCATGCGATACACATTGAGATGAGTATATGATACCATGGATTGAGACTAGAGCAAGTGAGAGAAATTTTTTGGGGTTGGTGCTCCGAGTGCCAATCTGGATCATATTTATGTCCGATTCATAAATACAGACAGTTTCTTTTTCCATAATATTACTAATTTTAACGGTAGCACCCTTGTCTTTTATACGCTTATTCGATCTAATTACGATTAGATATCTGATTACGATTAGATTGAAACTGAATCTGGTTCAGTGATAAGTGTATACTAGACAAAGACCCTAGGATTTACAGTATAGTGCGCAGTTACAACGCTGTTTGTAATTGACATTGGGAAGCGCACTATTAGTTGTATATCCTTAAATAAAGTTCCTGGTCAAGATTTGCTAACACGGGTCGGTTAGTAAAATCCGTTGAGACCAGTACATGTCGTATATCGTGAATTGGTCCGATGGTTTATCCTAGTGAACCATGAGTCTCGGGAGACTCGTATAGACATGTAGGTGTTTATTTGATAAGACACTGAACGACTCACTGAAGGTTTCCTAATAGATGGTACACCAACGTCAATAGGAACATTCTCGAGTTGAGCGAGCATAGTGGTCCTTCGACTTGAGATACCACTGTGGATATATGAGTTATCCTCCACACTTTGATGGCAGTCACGTCAACGATCTATTCATGATCATACCTCCGCCTGTTCGTTGGGTGTTGACCGATGCTCATGATATCCAGTGCGTATCAAGATAGGATCCGTCAGTCCTGTGTACAGGGTATAGACATCCTCACGTCTTTACGATCTAGTAAATCCATGGCCGTGGTATAACGTCGGAAACCAGTTCCGAGTGTTATTTCGTGATCGTAAATTGAAAGTCGACTGTATTATACCGAACGGATTTGACGTTCTCATCTATATCCCAGGTATAATACGAATGGCCTGTGACGGAGGGATTATACGTATGCTATGACCTCGACTTGTATAGTTTAGCGAGATTATCCGTGGTCGTCATAATCCATGAGTGGGTGGATTATGGACACAAAATTAGATTTCGTGACGGATAGACCTAAACTTAGAGAGTCCCACAATATGAAGTGTACTCGTTGAGCACTTGGGCAACTTGATATGAATAATATGGATTATTCATAATACTTCTCCGGATTAAGTGAGTTAATTCGGATCATTTAATCGGTTAAACGATATACACATGCATTAGGGAATTTTGTCTATTAATAATTATTGTGTATTTGTATTTGATACATAATACGATTAGATACGCATTAATTATTTGTCAAATGAGATTTTGAAACATGCCATAAATATATGTATTTATTATTTAATGTAAATAAAGTACATATATTTGTGTAAATTAATTGTTTAATTATTTAATAAGTTAAATAATTATTTTTTTCAAACCTGATCCAATTATCATTTATTGAATGATATATGGTGAGTTTTGATTGGAATATATGGCATGAATTAAATGAACTAAATGTGTTCAATATAGATTGGACTACATAAAGTTTGTTTTGATAATTAATTTGATTAAATTAAAAAATTCCCAAAATGCCCCCAATACCCATATTTTCGGCCACTTGGTCTTTATAAAGGGGAGTTGCTTTCTTCTTCTTTTAGACCACTTCATGGCCGACCAAAGAGAGAACAAAAACACTCAAATCATGGTTTGAAGAAACTAGGAAGAATTTGAAGAAAAATCAAGAAATAAGCTAAGGAATAAATAGATTAAAGGTAATCCACTTTATCCATATGCTTAGAAATTTAATTTCTTGTTTCTTGATGGTTTATAATGGTTCTAGGGTTCTTTAAATTCTGAAAATTTTGGGGCTTTTTGTTTGTGATGGTTGGATATGGAAGATGATGCATGTGTAAAGTAGTTTTGGTGAATATTATTGTAATATTATGCCAATTTATTCAATTGTTGAATTGTTGCCATTCTAGAGTTGTTGATCCACTCTAAGATAGCCTAGAATTGTTCTTGGGTTTTTCATGTGTGGTGGACTCAATTGGTGTTTAGATTAATTGGATTAATCTTGATTTTTTGGGTTTAAAGCATGAAAAAATATGATTTTATTTTTCTGGATCAGATTCGGTTGAACTGGAAATTATTGTATGATTTTGATGTCTTATGAATGTAATGGGTGTGTTTTGGGAGTTGGCACAATTTCCGGAAAGTGTTTCAGAGTTGAAATAAGCGAAAACGACCAAAAACGGCGTTACCGAGTGGATTTTGAGCCAACTGAGTGACGGCTGTAAAAATGGTGATTCCGTCACTGTTTGGGCAGCCCATGAACTGCCCCGAAACTATTGGATCTGACCTGGGCAGTTTCCATAAGTGTCGAGTAGTCGGTTCGGTCAAAAACGCAATTTAGGCCATTTTGCGGAAAAACAATTTCGTAAAGTTTCGCAAGTTTTCAACTATATTATGTTAATATATGATATTAAACAAATTGGTTTAGGTAATATATGAATAAATTATTCATATTAGATATTGAATAATTTATTCGGTGTTTTGAAAAAGTTTTAAAATACGATATCGCCCGGACCCGCGCTTCCGCTCCGCCCCGACCCCAAAACCCCAACAAAAATCAGGTATATGATGGAATTCCTTTGTTGGAAGTAAGTAATTTGAGTTGGTTGGGTGAGCCGATTCCGAGATCATTTGTATGGTCCGTAAGAGTTTGTATAATAAATAGAGGGAGTAGTCTCACATCTAAAAAACATATGAAAAATGAAGAGTATATAAATATTCTCTAAATATTTATATCAAATTGGAAAGTAATGCTTAGGCTTGGGCTTAGATGTGTGGTTGTCATGACAATTAATATATTTAATATATATTAATTATTCAAATATGAGCTTTGGGTCTTGGGGCTCTTGGGCTCTTGTGAGTCATTGAATAAATGTCTTATTTTTTAAAAATATTTTTTTGATTTTATTTTTCATTTGAAATAAAAGGGTTATGTCTGATCAACATACCTATTTATATTTTAACTGAAAATAGGAAAACGTTTGAGAAGTAACCACCCTTTTTTCATTCTTCATATATGGAATAGAGTAGGCAGACTTGGAGAGTTACATGCAGAATCTGAAATTGATAAAATTCTCTACATAAAAACTCATTGATCCTTGAAACCAACATCCAGTAGATTCGCCAGGGGTCGAAACATCATGTGCAGATTTTCGACTTGCAGATTGTTGAATCGTAGTGGCAGACGTCCAACTAACTACAAGCACAAGAGTAGAGGCGAATTTCTTGGATTGCTATTGATTTGTAATTTGTAATTTCTTGAATCCTAGCGTCAATCTATACAAGTCAGTTTATTGCTATTGATTTCGATTATTTAGATTGTAAGTTTCTGCTTTTGGTTTGTAATTTGTTTTTAAGTTTCTGGTTTTGTTTATAAAGTTTCTATTTCAATAAAACTATTGCATTCGTTGATTGTTCGTTAACAAGGTCTGATCAGCTAGTTAGATATTATCCAGTTTGAAAGTGTGTCACTTTAACATGCCTCCTAACGATTTTATTTCCACTCAAGGTGGCCCATTTTCAAAATCTTAGCATTAGACACGTCTAACTTACTGATGAGATATCTTAATTAAAAATACATCACTAAATTATTTTCTAAATAATATGAGATATTACAAAACGAGTGTTACTAAATTTGAAATTTTTAACAATAAACTTGAAATTAGTGATGTTCAAATGTTCAAATTCATATTTTAGCTTTAAAGGTCCTGATTTCAAATTTAGTATCCTCTCGGTACTGTAGACATGCCCGAGTAAAAAAGCATAAAGACTAAACAGTTGACTGCTAATTAGGTAGAAACTTTAAAGTGCTTTGTGCTTCTTTCTTTAGCCACTCCAAACGAAGAAGAAAAAACTTGCTCTATGTGCTTCTTTAGTGATATTAATTTCTTGTTATGTTCTTCATATTCAAGATTCCCTTCTCAATTACCAGAGATTGAACTGTTGTTAAAATTTTATTATTATTGGTTTTTAAGAAGTGAAAAAGATTCCTCTTTTATTAACATCTCACTCTTTCTTTACAAAGAGCAGAGCATAAGGCTCTGTTTGTTACTGTCCTTTAGCAAGTGTTTTACAAAGAGTAGAGCATAAGGCTCTGTTTGGTACTGTCCTTTAGCAACTTTGCTTCTAAAATAGTATGTTTAATAAACTTGTAAGCTTATTAACCCTACAATTATTTTATAAAAATCCGACCTTTACCGTTAGAATTCCATTTCATAATACCACAATTTCAACTGAAGCCCCAGTCACCTCATGCATCTTATATCGCAACAAAGTTTTAAATTTTTTTTTGGAAACATTGGAAACCCCACCGCCAAATCACTCGACCTGAGTTTAAACGGAGTAGGTAAAACCTCTGAGTGCTCCAGACTTTTAAAAAAAAAATTCACTTTCTGAACTCGAACCGAGGACCTGCTAATAAAATCATAACTCTTTATCACCAAACCCACCATTCGGGGGCAGCCGTATTTTGATGAGCCATAAACAAGAAAAATGTTAAATGCATTAAACTTACTTGAACATTGAACTAGAAACTTTTGAATAAAAACATGTATGAGGTTCAAAATTAATGATTGAAGTTTCAAATTCAATAATCCATATGTCAAGTTCAATAGTACGAATTCCAATTTCAATTCCTCCCGGTATGTGTACCTGGTAGTTCAAAACCCAGTAAACGATCGTGTTTCTACAATGTCTTGTGTCTTGTAAACGTCCAAGGCCGACATGTTAATAGACACAGACAAATTTAAGCAGAATCGATTTGATACTACAGTTTTGGACACAAAGCTGCTTGCTGAACGGAGACCTAAGCTAAAAGTAAACTAAAAATTAGGCGTGCCTGGATACGTCATAATCTCTTTTCTGATCTCATCTTCGTTTCCTTCAACATGCAAAAGACTTGAGTATCTTGTTTTGCTTTATTTTTTATTTTTCTCCTGCTCCAAAGTTGAAAGCTCAAAGCTGAATTGAATCGAAGCCAACCAAACAGCTTTCTCTTTTTTTGTAGTCTTTCGTATTTCTTACATGATGACCCACTGCATAAAGAGATGCCCTTTATTCCCTTTGCCATTCTTTTTCCAAATCTATCATCTGTCCTTTCATTTTCTATCTGTGTTAAAATTCTCGTTTATTTCTATATGGCCTTTGGTCATTGGTCCCCCTTTCAATTTTGATTTCTTTTGAGCAGTTTTAGGGTCTCTTTGGTAGTGCGATTAAGGATCTATAGCTTTTTAACAATGATATAATCATATTATTAATTTAGTCGCATTAAATTTGATTTTCATTAAAAATAATTAATATTTTTCAATTTAATGGGGACAAAATAAAATTATCTCATTAATATACTAGACTTTTTATTAATTTATAAAACTTCTTTTAGTAAATTTTCGAATTGAGCGAGTTTCTATCATTATTTAGGAGTAAAATTAACCAAAGACTAACAACATTTATTTCACAGCAGTTGCAGTTTAAAAGCCACCACACAGCATCAAACAACAGCATCAAACAGTGCCTTAGAAATTAGATGCGATTTTATATATAGCAAGCAATCGCATGTATCGTTCAAATAATATAGTGACAAAAAGTCAGATGTCAAATTCACATGGACTTATTATTAATTCTATTAATATTAAACTAAACCTAACTTAACTAAAACTAAACAAATGATGTAAGAGAGGGTGATTAAATTAAATTAAATTAAAATTATTTTGGAAAAATTTTATGAGAATGAGAATCTAGAGTTATAACCGTACATAATCATGCAAATACGTTTATGCACTTTTTATCCAACCGAGCAATTAACATTGGTTATTAACCTAGAACATTAATTTATCTACTAGTCTCTTCCGATGATCAGGTAGAAACGTTTAACTTAATTCAATTACTTATATTCCTATGATAATTAAGTCAAGTTAAACTCATTAAGAGCATGTTCTAATATTGGCTACGTATACCCTGCAAAATTATTCATATTCTGCACGAAAACCTATTCATTAAAAATTACGATCACACGATATTATTCTCAATTCTAAACCTAAATTCCTATCGGTTTACCACAACTATCATATTATTGGCCAGACAATAAAAACGCATTAAGTATAGAGAATAATAAATAACTGAAGCTGTTAGCGACATATTCTCAAGATGGATTTTGATGACGCAATACTAGAAGTCTTCGACGCGTATTAGCGAGACATTACAAAAAGATATCAAAGCGCAATGGTGGTGAAGAGCAACGAATGTGAATACAAGTGGCAAATGAAGAAAATCTTGTATAGTCTTAGCTTAGGGCTATCTTTGTAAAGTGAGTGTTTATTTAAGGCTCTAAGCTCATAGGACATATTCACATTCATATAGATGCATTAGGATCATGTGCAAAATGCCTTTAACATTCAAATCATGCATTTTGGCACTAAACCGGCATACCGGAAGACCTGCTCTGTTTTGCATGCTCGCGGAAACCGGCATAGACCATTCTGGTCCCATACCGGTCTCCCACACTGGTCTACCCACCATGTCTTGCATGATCGCGAAAACCAACATGCACAATATCGGTGTTCATACCGATATCCATACCAGTGAGCTTAATTGTTACATGCTCTTGCAAACCGACACACATCATACCAGCCACCATACCGGTCATTGAATCGGCATATCGGCCAATATACCAGTCTTTAAACAGGTGTAGCATTTAAATTTTCAAACGGTAATATAGCTGTTGGTTTTACCAGACCGGCATACCAGTTTCAGACATGGCAGTTGGGACTGTTTTCACTTATACTATATATTGAGCCCCAAATTCATATTTTCTATGATCCAATACCTTCATATAATTTCTTACAAGGCAAAAACAGAGAGTTTATTAAATCTTCATCATCATACACCTTCATACATCAAGCTCACACGCTACACTTTCATATCTTTAGTAATGAGCTTAGAATGCTTAGGTAAGCAACTCAAATCTTGAATCTTCATTATCTTTGTGAGTGCCCAAATGTATTATTAAATCTTCATATCTAAACACGTGTGGTTGTGAAATCCCTTTGTGAGTGGGTATACTCAAAAGGGTGATTGTAAAGGTTTATGAGTGAGCCTATTGACAAAACTCATTGTAAAAGGTTTTTGAGTGAGCCGAGGAACAAAACTCAAGGGTTTAAAGAGTGAGCCTATGTGATAAAATTCTTCTAAAGATTTGGAGTGAACCTAGGGGATAAAACTCTTGGTTACGGGTGAGCCACGAAAAACTCGTTTGTAAGTTGTGGATTCAACTTGGTGGAAATATTCAAGTGCGACTTGAGGGAGTGGACGTAGGTATTGTTGGCCGAACCACTATAAATCTCCAGTGTTATTTTCCCTATCCCTCAATTTTTAATTATCGCAAGTTTATTTTCATATTTGCATATTAATTAGAAACTTACTTTTAGGGAATATTTTGTGATTGAGAAAATTAACCTAAGCTAAATTGGTAAAGCTACTAGTTTAGTAGTATAAAATAGGCAAGAATTTTTATTTTCGCATTATTAGGCCATAACGTAATCCACCCCCTCTCTTGGGTATATAGTCTTTGTTTGTTAAGTGTGCTTGAAGGTAATTTCAATTGGTATCAGAGCGATGTATTCTCAACAAAGACCTAACCGTCCGATAGTAAATCATAGCCTCTACAAGCTACTCATCAAGTCTTGCCGAATGATTTTCAACCACTAGATCTCCCTTCTACAATGGAACCGATTATAATTATTGGAAGATGATGATGTTGAACTACCTTCTTGTTATGGATGTACAATTCTCCAAAGTGATCACATAAGGTACAAGAATGCCAATGAAGAAGGATAATAATGGTGTGGAATTTCCGAAGCCACATTTTGAATGGACCAATGAGGAATACATGCAAGCCTCCTTAAATGTTAAAGCACTCAACCATATTCTTTTTGCAATTGATCGGCGTCAAATTAACAAGCTTCCAAAATTTGGAAATGCATATAAATTGTGGAAGTCTTTAGAAAAGGTCAATGATGGTACAAACCAAGTGAATGAGTCAAAAATCAACCGGCTCATGTGTGAGTTAGATAACTTCAAAATGGAAGCCGATGAAGATATTGAGCATATGTTTTCTAGGTTTACAATGGCTGTGAACTAACTTAGTACTTTAGGGAAAAGCATTGACTCTAGTGATTAAGTGGTGAAAATTCTTAGGTCACTCCCTGATAAGTGTATGAAAATGTACTTTGAACATCGCTAACTCGACTTAATTATCATGTATTTAATCTTAATAAGAGTTTATTTTGTGCTTTGTTATTAGGAGCAATGGAATATGAAGTTTGGAGCAATTATGCGTGTTTCAGGACCTTACAGACGCATCAGAAGCACGTGGGAAGGGCAGAGACGCAGAGCGCGCAGCACCAGAAATTTACACTGGTGTCGCGGCGCTCACATCCGCGCCGCTCCAGCTTCACCATACAAAAGTGCCAAGGATTGGGTGCTGCGGCACCCCGGAAGATCCTAAAACCCTGATTTTGACGTTTTTTATACGCACAATGACTCCAGGGTTTCCCTATATAAACCCAACTTCGTCCAAAACCCTAAAAAGAGGAAAAAAAAAAGGAGAAAAACAAAGAGAAACAAGAGAGAAACACACAACAAAGAGCCACAAACACAAGATTGAGAGATAATGACGAAGATATATCTCTCTGATCTATCAAAGGTATATCTCTCTTCTACATGGAGAGCTAATATCCTAGGAAAAACTAATGATGACTTGTATTTGATTTCTTATATTTATGTTGTTGATTCCTAAAGTACCTCTTTAACGTTTAATACAATTGATGGTTGTTATTCTTTATTATTTTATGATTTCTGAATCCAAAAACTGTGTTTTATCAACTCCCATATAGATCCAGTCATGCTTCTTCTATGTGTGATTTGTGAACCCAGTTGTGACTGATAAAGTTATTTTATGTGTTGGTCTTCTCATGCAGTATTGTCTGAGGGTATATTGTCGATGTTGGATAGATTGTAATGATAACTTTGTGTGCTGTTAACACAGAGAAAATAATTCATCAATTACCTTAGAATTTGACATGTTTAGAATTGAATATCTTCCAATTGTTGGTTTGGGATGTGAAACCTTCAATTGAGTAATAATAAGAATCAATAATTGAATATAGGAACTTGACACAAGAGGGATTCCTGACGCTTTGTTATTTCTCTCTATTGATAACTCCTGCAAACTTTTAATAATATTTAGTTTAAATTGCCAATTTAATCATTTCTATAAATAAGTTATTGCTAAATTTTTTTGCTTAAGTGAATCAGTTCTTTGTAACCATCTCTCTGAGGAATCGACACCCCAACTATACTGCGATAACCGCAGATACTTTTTGGGCATAATCAAAATTTGGCGTCGTTGCCGGGGAGACGGTTTACAATTTGAAGGAGTAGGTTTGCTTAGTCAACAGTAAAACGGTAACTTCGTTCTATTTTACTTTTTATTTTTATTTTATTTGTTTTATTTCAGTCTCAATTTTCGTTTTTTGATTTCTTTTTACTTTTTTATTTTTAGTTTATTCTCTTTTTTTATTATTATTTTATTTTTGTTTCTCGTTCTATTTGTGTTTAAATTGCATAGCTAGACACATGGATAGGTTTGGTAGATTTTTTAGGACTGAAGAGGAAAATTCAGACTCATAGAGTTTGTTTGACAATCTCTTTGCTACACCCTCCACGTCTAGTGCACATACTATGAGTGAATATGAGAGACCACCTATGAGGACTTTTGAGGAGTATCTCCACCCAACTCGCACAACTACACCATCGTGCATCATGTTTCCTCCTAATGCACCACATATAGATTTTAAGCCTGGAATGATACAGTATCTCCCAACCTTTCATGGTTTGGAGAACGAGAACCCTTATGTGCACATTAGAGAGTTGGAAGAGGTTGTAGAAACTTTCCATGACCGGTTTGGAACCACTGACACAATTAGACTTAAGTTTTTCCCCTTTGCCCTTAAGGATAGAGCTAAAAGCTGGCTGTATTCTCTAAGACCTCGGTCAATAGGATTATGTGGTGAGATGACACATGCATTCTTTAATAAATATTTCCCACACTATAAGACGAACGCCTTGAAGAGACAGATCTCTACCTTCTCCCAGAGAGACAGTGAAACACTTTATCAGACTTGAGAGAGGTTTAAAGAGATGTTAGCTAGTTGTCCTCACCATGGATATGAGAGTTGGCGCTTAGTGAGCTATTTTCATGACGGTTTAACCCCTAGAGAGCACCAATTTGTGGAGATAATGTGCAACGCTGAGTTCATCCGAAAGAACCCTGATGAGGCATTAGAGTACTTAAATGACCTAGCTGAGAAATCTCACACTTAGACTGGACCTAATGTCATTGATAGCACTGATAGAACACACCTCACTTCTTCTAGCAGAGGCATATACCACTTTAGGGAAGATGATAGTCTTAAGGCACAAGTTGAGTTATTAACTAGACACTTAAGAGCCTTAAAAGCTAAGGATAGCTAGACCATGCATGCAGTAGCCCATTTAGAACCTCAAGAGGTATGTTTTGTGTGTAAGGGAACTGACCATCTAGCCCAAGAATGTCATGTATATGGTGAGATGATGGGAACATATTAAGAACAATGAAACACTTTAGGGATGTACAAGAAGCCTTATACACCATATTCAGATACCTATAATCCTAGTTGGCGGAACCATCTCAATCTTAGTTGGAAACAAGAGTCTTATCATCATACCCATATATCACGACACAAAGGATACAGTGCTCCCCCGTATCACACACCTGTCGTTCCTAGGAATTCTTTAGAGGACAATGTACATGCATTTATAGAGGGCTAGAGCAAAACTAATCAAAAGTTTGAGTCATTGATAGCTCAGGTAGTTGAGGATAATAAAAAGCTAAGAGTCAAGTCTCCAAATTGACTAATATCTTGAGTGTTCAAGAACAAGGAAAATTCTCATCTCAAGCTCAGCCAAATCCACAAGGGTAACACATGGCACAGGCTGATCATGAAGCAGCTAATGTAAAAGGTGTTAATGCCATATTCACTAGGAGTGGTAAAGAGTTAGGCTTACAGGACACTTCCAACACTGTAGGAGCCAGTAAGAATAAAATGAAAATACCCCCCGGGCATATCAAGAGACGCATCTCCCAGTTAGAGTACCCTTTCCTCAGGCACTTAGGCCCACAGCGAGAGCTCCAGACCCAAATGGTGAGATCCTAGAACACTTAAATGAGGTAAAAATCAACCTTCCTTTGTTACATGTGATAAAACAATTTCCTACATATGCGAAGGTTTTGAAGGATCTATGCACCATGAAGAGGAAGCATAATGTGAAGAAGACTGCATTTTTGACAGAGCATGCTAGTGCAATAATTGAACAGAGAACTCCACCAAAGTACAAAGATCCAGGATGTCCCACCATTACCTGCCACATTGAGATTTAGGTGTTAGTGTTAATCTTATACCATATTCTATTTATATGTAGTTAGGGCTTGGTGAGATTAAACCTACATCTATAGTTTTACAGTTAGCTAACCGATCAATTAGAACACCACAGGGAGTAGTTGAATATGTTTCAGTTTAAATCGATAAATTCTATTACCTCGTTGATTTCCTGATCTTAGATACTATGTCTGTGGTTAACACTGAGTCAAAAATTCCACTAATCTTAGTTAGACCTTTTCTTGCTACAACTAATGCTCTTATTAATTACATGAATGGTCTTATGAAGCTATCATTTGGGAATATGACACTGGAAATAAATATTTTTCATGTTGAAAAACAACCACAAAGTAATGATGAGTGCCAATATACATACATGCTAGAAACAATCCTGCCAGAAACAGCTTCTCTACAACCTGAATCAAATCCTCCTGAACTGAAATTGCCCCCAAAGAATCGTAAAATGAGGAAAATGAGAGTTAATGCTCAATTGAAGATGATACATGTGAATTTAAAATGGAGGTTGAGCCAATTGGGTCATATGTGCAGCCTCAAATTTCAACCACCAAACTCTGGGGGATCAATAGATAAACTGCCGCAACCAAATAAAAATTATTTCTCATGTTTTCATCAGTTCACTACATGGAAGCCATCATGACAACATTAAGTGGTTACGTCTGGCTGAAGACGTTAAACTTAGCGCTAGCAGGGAGGCAACCCTGGCATATGCATTTATTTATTTTTTTCATTTTATTTTATTTACAGTAGTTTTATTTTATTGTGTGCTAATTACATGTTTATTGTTTGTATAAGTATTTATGCAGGTGTTCAGTGCAACCTACACAGCCATATAACTACAGTCTTACCAGCAAGAGTCTGATCAACTCTGCGCCTGGTAGTGTTGTTCCTTAATCCTTTTTCTTTATATTTATCTTATATTGAAGATAATGCAAGTTTTAAGTGTGAGGGTGTATGCATGCGCATGATAATACCTGTTATTCAAAAAAATATTTTGTTTTATTTATTTTTAGTCCTTAATAGTAAAATATAAGTCCAATGATGATATTGTTTGCGTTATGGTGAAATCTTAGAAACGATAAGTTCTTTAGTGTACTTGTATCTGATGCATTGAGTAATTGGTCTAGGTTAGACTCGTAAGCACTTAACTATAGATTTTTAGCAGTGAAAGCCTATGTAGTTAGCAAGGTGACTAGTTGAAGAAATTGCATGTCGATGAATGACCGTTTACTTACATGTCTATCCTGATTTGCTAGTGTTATGATGTATGGTATGGTTAAAAAGAAAAAGAAAAAGTCTCGAGAGAAATAAATTAAACCACCTATAACCGATAAGCATGAAGTTACCCTTGGGTGAGTGTTAGGACTACCATGAGAAGAAATGCTACCTTAAAGGGTAGGTGTGTTGAAAAAGAAAAAAAATTTCAAAATGAAAAAAAAAAGACAATAAAAGAAAAAATCATACCATACTGAGCACAGAAAGGCAATTACAGAGCATAATCGAGATATCTAGGTTGGTTTGACCCATCGGATCCCAATTTTTAAACGAAATCATTGAGTTGGCTTACCTAGGAGTCGAGCTGTGAATGAACCTTTACACACACACACTGTGAGTCCGACTCAGATGATTTATTCAACAACTTGGATTTGAGTCACATTAAGCACTTTGAAGATTCTCTGGTTTCATTCCTAGGCATTCGTTGAGGACAATAATATGTGTAACTATTGGACTATTAAACTTTGTTATTTTTACATGTGTTTTGAATGACGTTTGTGGGTGTCGTCACTATAAGCCCTCACGAGACTATAACTCGTCCACTAGGGCCGCATAGGGGTTTAAAGGCTTATTGCATACGCTAAATGCAATCGTGACCCCTACGAAAGTGGCTTAGATAGTTTTATTTATTTAGTTTAGTTCTTATTTTATTTTGCGCTTGAATTGCTTGGGACTAGCAATAAGTTGGTTGGGGGTTGTGATAAGTGTAGGAAACAACTTTCCTTAGCACGACGAAAATTTTCACAACCCCCAACCAACTTATTGTGGGACTAGCAATAAGTTGGTTGGGGGTTGTGATAACTTTCTTTGCCTTCTCCCTTTGTTGTAGTAGCCGAAATCAATCATTTGTTGTTCAACACTTGGATCAACCACTCGATCTTCCAAACTATGACTCAAAACCAACAAATCGAAGTGTGAGCTTCACTCACAAAGATTAAACTCTAAACGATTTAGAGAATCAAGATGTCACAATTGCTGTTTGGCTTTAGGAATTTCAAACACTCTCACAATAGTTGTGAATGTTTGAACTCTCTCTATTTTCTCTCAAATCTTTCTCACAACAATTGTGTGAATGTTTGCAAAATATTAACCTTAAGAAGTGAGAGAAATGGTAGAGATTATATTCTCTTACACAAGCTAACTAACCTTGTCATTACGCATCTAATTCTTTCTTGCAATGGCCAACACAAAAATGTGAATGCCATACCAAAGCATAAGAAATGTTAAGTTAAAGACAATGACTTTGTCATTAAGCATCTAATGCTTTCTTTCAATGGAAAACACATAAATATGTAGGCCATACCAAAGCATAAAATGCATTAGCTAATGAAAAAAAATATTAGGTGTATACAAGCCACCTAATAGACATAATAAATTGGAGAGCATGGCAAGCCATATGGCTTTGTCTCCAAGGTAAATAAAAATCACTATCTCAATAATGATTAAATTACCTTCAATTATGTTGTAGTAATTATCTCATAATTATTACTAACTTGATTATCTTATAATCAAGACTTGATTATCTCATAATCAAAAAATTCTAGAAAACATTAAGTTAAACTAATTTAACATAGTTTTCATTTGTGATAATAAATATTATTAATCTTATTAATAATATATAAATATAATGTGATCATATTATTAGGTAATCTAATTATATTAGGTTTGATATAGTTAATCGAGCTAGCACGGGGACCAAATAGACCTACGGTTCTGAGCTCCAATAATTCTGATATATTAATTAAACTCTTTAATCAAATATTACGAATTATTAACTACGCGTTATTCTACTAAAAACTCGAAGTTGAACTCCCGTTACCGTAGATGGATAAAATAAAACCGAACAACTTCGATGTCCATCAATTTAGTCATTACATATGGATATAGCCCTTCGCGAATATCTCATAAATAGAGTCGGGTCATAAGTCCATTAAACCCCTCTAAATATTTTATCTCTTAAGCACCATTGATTCTAAAATGAACAATTAATTCATAACAATTATGAATATAAAACTTTTTATTCGTAATAGAAAAGTTGAGCGCTCAAATTGTTCAAATCTCGAATCAACTCTGAAAAAAGATATTCTTCTGCTTCTCGTAAGAAGGAGTGAATTCCATATCTATATGTAAAACGTTCCCAGCTACACACCAAACTATATCCCCAAAATATGTAGTTATTGGCCGGGAATGCAACACCAACCTCACCATAGTAAATCAAATGACATAGCCTGTCATGCAGGAGTTCGTAGTACACTCAGGATTAAGATCGAATCCATATATGACCATCTATTAGATAAAATGAATTTCTTCGGTTAACGTATATTAAAAGAATTTCGTATTTATCTGAGTCCAGTCCTATATGATATCAACATACAAGGTGCCTCTGTTCCCATGTCACCACATGAAAATTCCCGGATCAAGGTCGTCATACAAGTATAGAATGGACCGCATCTATAGATAAACCACAAACAAAGTACCCTCTTTATTTGCTCTCTACGGACTATTTAGATTACTAACTTCAGACATAAACCCTCTTGTGAATCAAACATACACTAAGTCTGAAGGTACAATAGTAATCAAGGTAAACAAGACAATTGGACAATATGCGATATAAATCAAACAACTTTGATAAAATGAATAATGCATTTATTATTATTACTTATCCTGAAACGTGAGATTCAATAGATGCCTCGAGAAGGCTTTGCTTTTGTCCCCCTACGGATGGTGTCTTTTGGGTCAATATCAGGTTTGGATTCCGAAAGGATAGAGACTCTAGATGTATCCAGTGGTGGCACTTGACTAGTTAAGTCCAAGGGTTCATAAATGATGGGTCACACTCACAAAGGAATGATTAAGTTGTTAATCAAAGCTTCCTTGATCAAAAAAATGGTAGTTGATTAATATAAGAATATAAGTTATTTCAGATATATTAATCAATTGAGAATGTCTCAGTCTATCATGTGAATACCTGACCTACCATACGGCGGCACTTATTGGTGGGATGATAGATAACTGTGGCATAGTAAGTCTTTTAGGTTTCTAATTCATTATATATTGATCATGCATCATGTTTTATTTTATGCCTAAATGTTTGACAATTTTAATATGCGACGAATGAATGTTGAATGCACGTTTATTATTTTTTCAGCCATGACATCTACAATTATCTCAATTCTCAAAAACAAGAAAAATTAACCGGGGATAACTATGTTAAATGGAAAAGTGACATGATGTTAGTTTAATATGCGAAGACCTTAAATTTGTCCTAATGGAGGAATGTCCTCCTAAGCCAGTACCAAATGCTGGTAGAGCTGCACGAAATGCCTATAATAATTGGATTAAAGCTGATGAGAAAGCCCATAGCTATTTGATAGCATCCATGTCTGAGGTTCTTGATACACAGCATGAGCCTATGGCGACAGCATTAATTATTATGCGGTTATCACAGAACATGTTTGGGCAATCTTCAGACCGCCAATAACATGAGACAATAGCATCTGTATTGACCGCTAGAATGAAGGAATGCACATCAGTCTGAGACCATGTGTTAAGGGTGATGTCTTATCTTAATATGGGTAAAAACCATGGTGCACATATCAATGTGCAAAGCCAGGTGACAATGATCATGGAAACCATTCCGAAGAGTTTCCTGAAGTTTAAAAGCAACTCTTCTATGAATAAGTTGACTTTTACGTTGACTGAACTGCTAAATGAGCTCACCAATTACGAGTCTGTTATGAATAGTCCTCGTAGGTCCAATGTCGAGGAAAATGTTACTGAATCTTCTAAATATGCAAAGAAGAAAAAGAAAGACAATTGGAAGGCAAAGGCAAAACCAATGAAAAAGAAGAACAATAAAGGCCTAAAGGAACCAATGCCAAAGGAAAATGTTTCCATTGTGAACAACAAGGGCATTGGAAAAGGAATGGTCTGAAATACCTTGTTGAGCGTAAAGAGAAGAAGAATACAGATAAATATGATTTACTTGTCATTGACTCTCTTTTGGTGGAGGATGATAAATCCATATGGATTGTTGATTCAGGTGCCACTAACTATGTTTGTTGTTCTTTGCAGCTACTTGACTCATGGAGGGACCTTGCTGAAGGTAGCTTCACCATGAGAGTTGGGACATGGGATGTTGTTTCAGCAAAAGCAGTAGGAGTTTCAAATTTGAATTTTAATAAAATTTATTTATGTTTGAATGGTGTGCTATATATTACTGGTTTTCACAGGAATTTAATTTCTGTAACAAAACGTATGGAATGTGGTTTTTCTATTTCATTTAATAATAAGTCAGTTATTATTAGTAGAAATGGATTAAATATATGCACGGGAAACTTTGAAAATAATCTATATATATTAAAGCCGTTAATGCATGAATCACTGCTTAATACTGGAATGTTTAAGATTGAAAGATCTAAAACTAAACCGCAAAAGATTTCTCATGATGATACCTATTTATGGCACCTTAAACTTGGTCACATTAACCTTGACCGGATAAATAGACTAATTAAGAACGGAGTTTTAAATCAGTTAAAACTCGGTACTTTACCTGTCTGCGAATCCTGTCTAGAATACAAAATGACCAATAGACCTTTTACTAGAAAATAGATAACAACCAAAGAAACATTTGAGCTAATACAATCGGACGTTTGCGGACCGATGAATGTAAAAGCCCGAGGTGGTTTTGAATACTTCATCACTTTTATTGACGATTATTCTAGATATGGGTATGTGTACCTAATGCAGCACAAATCAGATACATTTTAAAAGTTCAAAGAATATCGTGCTGAGGTTGAGAACCAGTTAGGTAAAAGCATCAAAATTCTATGATCAGATCGTGGAGAAGAATACCTTGATAGAGATTTCGAGGAATTCTTAGTTGAGCATGGAATTGTTTCACAGCTCACAGCACCTAGAACACCACAACAAAATGGTGTTGCAGAAAGGAGAAATCGCACCCTACTAGACATGATGAGATCAATGTTTAGTTATAGAACTCTACCTAGTTCATTCTGGGGGTATGCATTGCAAACTGCAATGTATATCTTGAATGTAGTTCCTTCTAAGTCTGTTTCTAAGACTCCCTTAGAGTTGTGGAATGGTCGTAAAGCTAGTTTGCGACATTTCCGCATATGAGGGTGTCCGGCACATGTACTAAATAACAAGACTGCTAAGTTGGAACCATGTTCACAAGTGTGCCTATTTGTAGGCTATCATAAGGAAACTAGGGGTGTATTCTTTTATAGTCCAGAAGATAATAAAGTATTTATGTCGACAAATGCTACATTTCTTGAGGATGACTATATGAGAGAGTTCAAACCTCGAAGTAAAGTGTTACTTGAGGAGTTACTTGTTGGTACGACCAGTACACCATTGTCAAATGTTGACAAAGACATTACACCTTCTACATCTGAAAGTCAGATGTTGACAAAGACATTACACCTTCTACATCTGAAAGTCAGATGTTGACAAAGACATTCCATCTTCTACATCTGAAAGTCAGATGCAAGTTTATCAGGATACCATACCACCTAGACGTAGTGGAATGGCTGTAAGATAACCTGAACGCTATCTAGGAAATGGTGATGTGCAAGTTGTTGCATCTTGTGATGGTATAGATGATCCATTGACCTATCATAATGCAATTGAAGATACTGATAAAGAGGAATGGCTCAAAGCCATGAACCTCGAGATGGAGTCTATGTACTCTAACTCAGTCTGGGAACTTGTAGACCAACCAAATGGAGTAAAACCCATAGGTTACAGTGGATCTACAAGAGAAAAAGATGAATAGATGGAAAGTACAGACTTTCAAGGCTAGGCTAGTGGCAAATGGTTATACCCAAAAAGAGAGAGTTGACTATGAAGAAACTTTCTCGCCAGTAGCCATGCTTAAATCCATTAGGATTCTTCTTTCCATTGCCGCATATTATGACTATGAGATTTGACAAATGGACGTCAAGACTGCATTCTTGAATGGCAATCTTGATGAGAGTATCTATATGATAAAACCAGAGGGGTTCATTACCCAAGGTCAATAGCAAAAGGTTTGCAAGTAGCAAAGGTCCATTTATGGACTTAAGCAAGCATCTAGATCTTGGAACATAAGGTTTGATACTACGATCAAGTCTTATAACTTTGAGTAGAACATCGATGAGCCTTGTGTCTACAAGCGCATCATTGATGGGAATGTGGTTTTCCTTGTATTATACATTGATGATATTTTACTCATTATGAATGATGTAAAGATATTATCAGACGTGAAAATCTGGCTAGCTAACCAATTCCAAATGAAGATTTGGGAGAGGCAAGTTATGTACTTGGGATCCAAATCATTCGGGATCGTAAGAAATGACTGTTAGCAATGTCTCAAACAACCTATATCGACAATATTCTTATACGATTTGGTATGCATAACTCCAAGAAATGTAATTTACCTTTTAGGCATGAAATTCATTTGTCTAAGGAACAGTCTTCTAAGACACCTCAATGAGTTAAAGAGATAAGACATATACCATATGCTTCAGCAGTTGGAAGTCTTATGTATGTTATGTTATGCACGAGACCAGACATCTGTTTTGCAGTGGGAGTGGTCAGTAGGTTTCAATCCAACCCAGGATTAGATCATTGGGTAGCAGTGAAATATATTCTCAAGTATCTTCAGAGAACGAGAAAGTATATGCTTGTATATACAAGTCAGGATATGATTCTGAGAGGATGTACAGACTCTGATTTTCATACGAAAATCAACATCTGGATCAGTGTTCACCCTAGGTGGTGGGGCTATAGTATGGAGAGCATAAAGCAATCTTGTATTGCTGACTCGACCATTGAGGCTGAATATGTAGCAGCTTGTGAAGAAGCTAATGAAGCAGTCTGGCTCCATAAGTTCTTGGTAGATCTGGAAGTTGTTCCAGATATGGATAAACCGTTCACACTTTATTGTGATAACAGTGTTGTAGTGGCAAACTCCAAAGAACCAAGAAGCCATAAGATGGGTAAGCATATTAAGAGAAAATATCACCTTATCAAGGAGATAGTGCATAGAGGAGATGTCGTTGTCATGCAGATTCCATCCGCAGACAACCTGGCTGATCTGTTTATAAAGACCTTATCGGCTAAAGTGTTTGAAGGTCACCTAAAGGGTTTAGGATTACATGACATGTCTCATTTGCTCTAATCCAAGTGGGAGATTGTTGGGATTTATGTCCTAAAGCTTCATGTATTGTAAAACGGAAATGATTATTGTAATAATAATAAATTCTGTTTTACAATTCATGAAGCTTTAAGACATAAATCCCGACAATAAGAGCATGAAAGTGTACTTTGAACATCGCTAACTCGACTTAATTATCATGTATTTAATCTTAATTAGAATTTATTTTGTGCTTTATTATTAGGAGCAATGGAATATGAAGTTTGGAGCAATTATGTGTGTTTCGGGACCTTACGGACGCATCAAAAGCATGCGGGAAGGGCGGAGACGCAGAGCGCGCAGCACCAGAAATTTACACTGGCGCTGCGGCGCCGCTCCAGCTTTATCATACCAAAGTACATAGAATTGGGCGCTGCAACGTCCAAGTTCTAGCGCCGCGGTGCCCCGGAAGATCCTAAATCTCTGATTTTGACGTCTTTTATGCACACAATGACTCCAGGGCTTCCCTATATAAACTCAACTTCGTCTGAAACCCTAAAAAGAGGAAAAATAGGAGAAAAACAAAGAGAAACAAAAGAGAAACACACAACAAAGAGCCATAAACACAAGATTGAGAGGGAATGACGAAGAACTTCAAGCCGACATGACGTCTCTCCGATCTATTAATGATATATCTCTCTTCTACATGGAGAGTTAATCTCCTAGGCAAAGCTAATGATGAACTCTTGTATTTGATTTCTTATATTTATGTTGTTGATTCCTAAAGTACCTCTTTAACGTTTAATACAATTGATGGTTGTTATTCTTTATTATTTTACGATTTCTGAACCCAGAAACTGTGTTTTATCAACTCCCATATAGATCCAATCATGCTTCTTCTATGTGTGATTTGCGAACCTAGTTATGACTGGTAAAGTTGTTTTATGTGTTGGTCTTCCGCTGCAGTATTGCCTGAGGGTATATTGTCGACGTTAGATAGCTCGTAATGATAATTTTGTTTGATGTTAACATAGAGAAAATAATTCATCAATTACCTTAGAATTTGACATGTTTAGAATTGAATATCTTATGATTATTGGTTTGGGATGTGAAACCTTAAATTGAGTAATAACAAGAATCAATAACAGAATATAGAAACTTGATACAGGAGGGATTCCTGACGCTTTGCTATTTCTCTCTATTGATAACTCCTGCAAACTTTTAATAATATTTAGTTTAAATTGCCAATTTAATCCTTTCTATAAATAAGTTATTTCTAAACGTTTTTTGCTTAAGTGAATCAGTTCTTTGTAACCATATCTTTGAGGAATCCACCCCAACTATACAACGATAACCACAGATACGTTTTGGGCGTAATCACTCCTTAAAAAGTATAGGATTTGCACATCCTCCATCAAGGAATCAAACAATATCAAAAATTTGAAATTAGATAATTTAGTGGGAAAATTATTGGAATATGAGATGGAGCTCAAGATGGACCTAAGGGAAGAGGAAGAAAAAATAAGAAGAACTTAGCCTTTAAGTCATTTGGTGAGAAAATTAGATGTTGCTAGCTCAAGTGATGAAGAAGAAGATAGTGATGATGAGTTAGCACATTTGACCAAGAAATTCAAGAAGTTCCTCAAATCCGAAAAGCTTAAAGGATAATCTCAATTAGATGAGAAGAAGGAAGAAACTTGGCCACGAAAACACAAGAAAGACAAGATAATTTGCTATGAGTATGAAAAATCGGGTCATGTAGCTACCGATTTCCCATTGAGAAAATTCAAAGGAAAATTCAAGAAGAAGGCAATGAAGGCAACTTGGAGCGCTAGCAACTCTATCTCATCCGATGAGGAGATGGAAGAGAGAACAAATCTCGCTTTTATCATTATTGACAACCTAGATGAAAACGATGATGAAAAGGTATATGATTCTTCCGATTATGATAAATTGCTTGATACATTTAATGAATTGCATGAATTATATGAATTTCTTAGTAAGAAACATAAAATGATTAAAAAAGAACATTCATCACTATTATATGATCATGCATTAATTATTGAGAAAAATGAAATGCATGAAAAAAAATAGCATGTTTAAAAGATGAAAAGCTAAAACTTGAAGATAACATATCTAACATGCCATCTAACTCAAATACATGTGATTGCGAATCTATTATGAATGAAAATGTTACATTGAATAAAAAGATTATAGATTTGTATAATATTGTAACAAAATTTACTTTGGGAGAAACAAATTTTAATATTATAATTGGATCTCAAGATGTGCATTTAAAAGAGAATGATTAGGATATAGGCCTTACATCAAAAGAAAATTTTTGAAGAACTATTTTGTTAAGGCATCCAATTCTAATGCAGATGTTACCTTTAATGAAAATATCACATGTCATGCATGTAATAAAAAAGGACACAAAATATTTGAGTTCATGAACAAGAATGTGAATGTAAATGCATGGATTCCCCAAGGAATCAAAATTAACCCCAATGGAACTAAAAAAGTTTGGGTACCAAAATACACTTAAATAATTTTGTTGGGGGAACTTTGAGAATGGTCATCATGAGAAATGGAAATTAATCCCAAAGACATGTCAAAGATGAGGAAAGAGCTCAATAAGAAAAATATCAAAACCCTACCTAAAAAATGAATGAATTTGATAATTGGTGGATTTGTCACTTCATGACAACAGTAATAGGTAAAATCTGTATTTACGCAAATATTGGTATCGTTTCCTCCAACTTATATTTGTATGTTTATTAATATGAACTGGATGAAGCATACTAGTGATTAGGCAAATTGTATTACAATTGATTTTAATTTGGTATCATCTTATGCTTTAATTATTTTATTAATCCTATTAAGTATCAATTGGTATTACATAAGACTTTTTGAGTTATTTGATATATATGTGATCTTTTTGAATGTTTAGCATTAAATATGCATTGTCATTGATTATTATTCGTTGAAAATAAAAAAGCATGGATATTGGCTTAACTTAAGTGATTTTGATGATCTATGCATGTTTTTTTTTTTAATTTACATGGCAAAGAGGATAAAATGCTAAGTGTGCATGCTAATGAACAAATATATTTTTGCACATCTAAATTTGTATCTTATAAAGCTTAATTTTTGCTTCTCCATTCTTTTTGATAATGTTAAAGGGGGCGAAATAATATGAATGAGATTAAAACTTGTGTTACCCACACCCTTGTATTAAGGGGGATCAAATTTGTAGTAATGTGTTTGTATAAGTGTCATAGAGCTATATTGAAGACACACATTGAGGGGGAGCTAATATTGAGGGGGAGCAAAATCGTCAATAATTTATACTCTCAAAGCTTCACAAGTTTTAAAGGTTGCCATCATCAAAAAATGAGATATTTTTAGCAACATATTCTCAAGATGGATTTTGATGACGCAACACTAGAAGTCTTCGACGCGTATTAGCGAGACATTACAAAAAATTTCAAAGCACATTGGTGGTGAAGAGCAACGAATGTGAAGACAAGCGGAAAACGAAGAAAATCTTATATAGTCTTAGCTTAGGGCTCTTTTTGTAAAATGAGTGTTTATTTAAGTCTCTAAGCTTATAGGACATATGCATAATCATATAGATGCAATAGGTTCATGTGAAAATGCCTTTAACCTTCAAATCATGTATTTTGGTACTAAACTGACATATCAATGGACCTGCTCTGTTTCGCATGCTCACGGAAATCAGCACAGGCCATATCGATCCCATACCGGTCTACCCATGTCTTGCATACTCGTGAAAAATGGTATGCATCATACTAGTGTTCATATTGGTATCCATACCAGTGAGCTTAATTGTTATATGTTTTCTCAAACCGGCAGACATCATAGCGGTCACCATACCGATCAGTAAACTAGTGTAAATTTTAAATTTCCAAATGTAATATAGCCGTTGGTTTTGCTAGACCAGCATAACGGTCTCAGACAGGGTCTTTGGGGCTGTTTTCACTTCTACTATATATTGAGCCCTAAATTCATTTTTGTCATGATCCAACACCTTCATATAATTTCTTACAAGGCAAAAACATAGAGTTTACTAAATCTTTATCATCATACACTCTCATACATCAAGCTCACACACTACACATTCATATTTTTAGTAGTGAGCTTAGAATGCTTGGGTAAGCAACTCACATCTTGAATCTTCATTATCTTTGTGAGTGCCCAAATGTATTTTTAAATTTTCATATCTAAACACTTGTGGTTGTGAAATCCCTTTGTGAGTGAGTATACTCAAAATGGTGATTGTAAAGGTTTGTGAGTGAGCCTATTGAAAAAACTCATTGTAAAGGTTTTTGAGTGTGCCGAGGAATAAAACTCAAAGATTTAAAGAGCGAGCGTAGGTGATAAGACA
>SKCR01006167.1:0-25303 GCA_019454045.1 Zanthoxylum bungeanum | reverse complement strand
AATTATTAGATAGTTGATATATTAATTTTATATGCTTGGATTATTTTTCAAGTGTTGGAAAATAATTTTGATGCTTGGATTAAATTTATCAAGTGTTGATAAATTTATTAAAGTGTTAGGATTTTTTATTTGAGCTTATGGAAGTTAATTTGATGTATGAAAAATTTATATATTATGATATATGTTTTTAATACATTGGAATAATTTAAGTTTGTAGTAAAAAAAATTTTAACACACCTTTTAGTAATTGCCGAAAATAAAATAAAATTTTTATTCGCTCGGGATTTGATCTCGGGCGGTTCCGCTGCGCTCGGCTTATCCGTTCCTCACTCAACAAGTGGTATCAGAGCGATACGTGCTTCTAATTGTTCATGTTCCTTACAATTTTTCTCATGTTATAAAATGCTCATGCATACATTTAATTATGAATTACATGTTTTAGGCATTTTTGGACATGCATACATTTTATATATTTGTATGCATTTGACTTTGGAAAAATCTCTACGCTAGATCATTAAGTGTCATTATTTTAGTTGAAAATATGACATTGTCCGGCTTGTCTATACGGAGTTAGTGAAACCATTGTGATTGGTCCTAATATTTCTAAAGCGTGAGGGATTGGTTATAATGTTTTGTACTATTCCGGTTAAGCATTAGATGGGTCGAATTTAAGAGAGAGTATTATCCAATATTGCTAAAGCGTGAGGTTAATATTAGTATCTTACTTTCGACAATAGACAAGTTGATCTAAAAATTGAACTATCCAATATTGCTAAAGCGTGAGTGTAGACAACAGAACCTGGGCGACGCTGTTCTAGGCTCGCGGCCTAGTTGGGAAAGTACGAAATAACATGGAGTCGCCACCCGGCGTGAACCGGGACAAAGATTAAGGCCGCACTCACCCCTCGCAAGGGAAGACCTCAAACCGTTGGGTTCGGAATGGTCCCTTACTTATGTCACTTGTGATGATATAATTTGTGCAATGAACTAACCAAGTCTACTCAATAATCATGCTCAAGGGTACGTAGATCTAACATGCTTTCATCCAAATAATTCCACGCAATGTAACACAACGAGCATATTGAACTATTAAATCACATGCATAAATCATTACCCAAACGCATCATAAACTAAGAACATGCATAATGAACACCTAAACATGCTTTAACAAATAAATAACAAACTAAATTAAACCATGCTTTAAATAATAAACAAATAATCTAAAGTCTATAACATGCTCAAATACAAGTTAGGATGAGACGAGATACGTGTATCTTAAGTGGTACGTGGCATTGTATCCCGAGTGCAGACCATACTACCGTCCATTCGGAATCGGCTATGGAATTTACGTCCGGGTTTCCATCCGATATACCACAAAAGAGAACACATATCCCGCTCATCCAACAATCACATCATGCTTCAAACGACTCTCATGCAATTATATATCAAAATAAATAAAACAACAATAAAGAAGATAAGTAGAAGGTGCCCTCAGGTCTAACCTCTTTTGTCGTCTAAGAAAGGGCGTTACACGTCCGTTGGAAGGGTGAATGATCCGCTACTCTTTTAGTTCACCAACTCAACGTCTTTCCTCGCTGTTTTGCTGTTCGGGCTGCTGTTTCAAGTCCGTTTCGCTGCTGTTTCGCTGCTACGTTTCAGGTCACTGTCTTGATGGTTTAGCGGACTGTTTTGGGTGATTTTGAAGGCTTAGGGAGGTGCGTTTGTGAGGATTTTTTAGGGAAACTTTATGGAGGTTTTGGGGATGGTGGTTAGGTGATTTTAGGACTGTTTTGTGGGCTAAGGACGCAACAAAAACTGACCAGAACAGAAGGTGAACTGCGGCAGTTCACAGGTGCAGTGGGGTGTTTTCAGGGACTGTTTTGGGGCTGCGAATGGGGCTGTGTTTGGAGGGTGTTTAGTGCGAATTTAGGGCTGTGAATAAGGTTTATTTGAGGGTGTTTTAGGGCTGTGAATGGGGGCTGGAACTCGGCAATGGAGGGTTAAGTTTAGGGCTTGGGCGTGAAGGGTGTTGATGATGGAGGGAAGGTGCGGCAATGGAGGCTTCAGGGGGATGCTTGGGCGTGTAATGGAGGCTTAAGAGAGTGCTTTAGGCGTGTGAGAGAGATGTATGGGCTCGGTCTTGAATGGGGGGTGAAGGCCTCTTTTTATAGGCAAAGAGAGAAGACTTTCCTAATTAGATTAGGAAGGAATCTCCTAATTGATTTCTAATAAGGAATGCATCTCCTAATTAGGATTTGGGATTGGATTTGATTTGGTAGGGATTTACAAGATTTAAACATGTGATAAATATGCATATGCCTAAATAAAGGGGCTTTCGGCGTGAATCACATCCTTTGGGCATGGATTTGGTTTGACTTGGTTTGACTTGGGTTGAATTGGGTATTTGGGCTTGGTTTGGGTTAGGTATGTGGTCTATGGGAGTTTTGGGCCTAAGGTGAGCTTAGAAACGGAGGTATAACAAGCAACCGAAGCGAAAACAACGAGATTAAATCCATCGAAAATTCTATTGTCCGACTTTACCCTTCCAACGTCTGTTTCCCGCGACTTTCATTACTAAAGAAGTAGTTGCCTCCATACGAGACTCATCATTGGGCTAATGTGTAAAAATACAATGCCTACAGTCGCCCCCTTTGATGGGACTTGTGCAGTGTGTGACAATGACAATCCTATCAAAGTACGTGCAATGCATTTTTTACTTACCTGGCTCGCCAGCTGTCACCTGGTCTGCCTGCTGTGCTGAGTTGATAATGCTAAACCCCGTACCTAGGGCGTCGCGGTTGCGTCTCCATACCTAGAGTTCCGCAGTGATGATGTTGGTTGTCTGAGTGCTAACCCCATACCTAGGGTGTCGTAGTGACGCCTCCGTACCTAGAGTGCCACAAATGTCTGAATAGTCCACATGCCATAACTGGCGTGCTAACCCCGTACCTAGGGCGTCGCTGTGGTCTGAATGCTAACCCCGTACCTAGGGTGTCGCGGTGACGTCTCCGTACCTAGAGAGCCACAAATGTCTGAATAGTCCACATGCCGTACCTGGCGTGCTAACCCCGTACCTAGGGCGTCGCTGTGGTCTGAATGCTAACCCTGTACCTAGGGTGTCGCAGTGACGTCTCCATACCTAGAGAGCCACAAATGTCTGAGTAGTCCACATGACGTAACTGGCGTGCTAACCCCGTACCTAGGGCATCGCTGTGGTCTGAATGCTAACCCCGTACCTAGGGTGTCGCAGTGACGTCTCCGTACCTAGAGAGCCACAAATGTCTGAGTGCTAACCCGGTACCTAGGGTGTCGCAGTGACGCCTCCGTACCTAGAGTGCCACAAATGTCTGAATGCTAACCCCGTACCTAGGGTGTCGCGGTGACGTCTCCGTACCTAGAGAGACACAAATGTCTGAGTGCTAACCCCGTACCTAGGGTGTCGCAGTGACGCCTCCGTACCTAGAGTGCCACAAATGTCTGAGTGCTAACCCCGTACCTAGGGTGTCGCGGTGACGTCTCCATACCTAGAGAGCCACAAATGTCTGAGTGCTAACCCCGTACCTAGGGTGTCGCGGTGACGTCTCCGTACCTAGAGAGCCACAAATGTCTGAGTGCTAACCCCGTACCTAGGGTGTCGCAGTGACGCCTCCGTACCGAGAGCCACAAATGTCTGAATGCTAACCTCGTACCTAGGGTGTCGCAGCTGTGATATCTCCTTACCCGGAGTGCCGTACCTGGCAAAACTAATCTGATATCTCCATACCCGGAGTGCCGTACCTGGCTGATCTGATATCTCCATACCCGGAGTGCCGTACCTGGCCGATCTGATATCTCCATACCCGGAGTGTCGTACCTGGCCGATCTGATATCTCCATACCCGGAGTGCCGTACCTGGCCGATCTGATATCTCCATACCCGGAGTGCCGTACCTGGCTGATCTGATATCTCCATACCCGGAGTGCCGTACCTGGCCGATCTGATATCTCCATACCCGGAGTGCCGTACCTGGCTGATCTGATACTGATGTCTCCATACCCGAGTGCCATACCCGAAAAAACTGATTCTGATAATGATGTGGGCCTCGTCCTCAGAGTGCCATACCCGGCGTGCCATTCTCGGCGTGTCCATTCCCGGACTAAACTGATCTGATGTAATGTGGGCCTCGCCCCCAGAATGCCATACCCGGCAGAAACTGATACTGATGTAATGTGGGCCTCGCCCCCAGAATGCCATACCCGGTAATACTGATACTGATGTAATGTGGGCCTCGCCCCCAGAATGTCATACCCGGCAAGACTGATACTGATGTAATATG
This sequence comes from Zanthoxylum bungeanum, assembly GCA_019454045.1. Taxonomy (NCBI): domain Eukaryota; kingdom Viridiplantae; phylum Streptophyta; class Magnoliopsida; order Sapindales; family Rutaceae; genus Zanthoxylum; species Zanthoxylum bungeanum. Next base: position 20,988 of record SKCR01006167.1, on the reverse strand, counting down.
GGCCTCGCCCCCAGAATGCCATACCCGACAAGACTGATACTGATGTAATGTGGGCCTCGCCCCCAGAATGCCATACCCGACAAGACTGATACTGATAAAGATGTGGGCCTCGCCTCCAGAGTGTCATACCCGACAAGACTGATACTGATGCTTATACGGGCCTCGCCCCAAACTGATGCTGATGTGGGCCTCGGCCCTGGGATTCATTCCAAATTCTGACGACATGGGCCTCGGCCCTGGGATTCATTCCAAATGCTGAAGACGTGGGCCTCGGCCCTGGGATTCATTCCCTGGATTCATTCCAAATTCTGATGACGTGGGCCTCGGCCCTGGGGTTCATTCCCTGGATTCATTCCAAAACTCTGCTGATATGGGCCTTGGTCCTGGGATTCATTCCAAATCTCATGCTGACGTGGGCCTCGACCCTGGGATTCATTCTCGATGCTGTTGATAATATGGGCCTCGACCCTGGGATTCATTCCCGATGCTGCTGATAATGTAGGCCTTGACCCTGAGTTGATACTGACGTGGGCCTCGCCCCAAACTGATATTGATGTGGACCTCGCCCCCAGACTGAAACTGATGTGGGCCTTGCCCCAAAACTGACACTGATGTGGGCCTCGCCCCTAGACTGATACTGACGTGGGCCTCGCCCCAAAACTGATACTCATATGGGCCTCAACCCTGGGACTTATCCCCAAAACTACTACTTATATGTTGCTGATTCTGGTTGGCTTGTCTTTGCCGCTTTCTCTTTCTCTTCTTTGAAACCTGTGAATACAAAACAAAACAAACACAAAAAAGAATGTAAAATATGTTACGTGTATGCATGCATGCATGAATGAATTTCTTATTCCGCGTAGTTAGGTCTTCCGTCAGTTCTCCAGGTGATTGCTCAGTCTTCTCTCTGGTCTCATGACTCAATATCTTGTTATGTCCCTTATTCGCGATGTGGGAGACTGGTCGCCCCCAGTCTTGGTTTACCTTTCTGCTCTCCGCTGTTTGTACTTGGTCAAGATGAACCACATGGTGGGGCTTTCCATATCATACTATATCACATGCTACGAAATAGTACCAATAGTTACACATATTATTGCCCTCAAAGAATGCTCAGTATTGAAACCAGAGAACCTTCAAAAAATTCAACGCAACTCAAATCCAAGTCTTTGAATAAATGATCTAAGCCAGACTCAAAGTGTGTGTGCGCAAAGGTTCCTTTGCGGATTCATCCCTAGGTAAGCTAACTTTATGATTTCATTTCAAAAATCGGGATCGATGGGTCAAACCAACCTAGATGTCTCAATTACGCTCTGTAATTGCTTTTCCATGCTCAATGTGATATGGTTTCATTTTTCTTTTCCTTTGTCTCTCGTTTCATTTTGAACTTCATTTTTTTCTTCTTTTTTTTCAACACACATACCATTTAAGGTAGCATTTCTCCTCATAGTGGTTCTAATACTCGCCCATTGGTAGCTTCACGCTTATTGGTTATAGGTGGTTCAATTCTTTTCTTTAGAGACTTTTCTTTCATTTTCAACCATACCACACATCATAACATAAGCAAATCAAGATAGACATCTAAGCAAACGGTCATTCACCGACCTATAATTTCTTCAACTAGTCACTTTGCCAGTTACTCAGGTTTTCACCGCTAAGAACCTATAGTGGAGTGTTTACGAGTCTACCATAGATCAATCACTCAAAGTATCAGATAAAAGCACATCAAGGGTTTATCGTTTCTAAGATTTCATCCTAAGGCAAACGATTTCATCCTCGGACTTATGTCTAACTATCAAGGACTAAAAACAAACAATTTTTCTCTTTTTTTTTCTTTTTCTCTTTTTTTTTCTTCTTTTTTTCTTTTTCTTTTCTCTGTTTTTTTTAAGGGCCCCCCAATGGTCTTTCTATCCTTGCCGTAATGCTGTCTGTTTCTCGATTTCCTTTTCCCCGATATCCATGTTTGCTAAACTCTTCTTGACAAGCCCCTCTTTTCCTAACCCAACGGAAATCTATGTTGCCTCTCTTAAGGCCATGTGTCAGTGCATATGTGTGCGATGCATGTAATAGATAAAAAAGAATAAACTTTAAACTACTTGGCCCATTATCATTTTAAAGTATTTAATCACACCATCGCGCGGTGCAAACTTGTCCCAGTTGAAAAGGCCCAACAGGTTTACACTTTACAATGATACGGCTAAATAACTTCAAATGATAAAAGGCCCATTCACTAAGTGGCCCACCGGCATTTTAGAAGCTTTTGGCCCAACTGTCAAAGGACACAAACTTGCCCCAGTTTAAATAGCCCAACAAGTTCACATCTTTTGACAAAAGGTCCAACTGGATCCAAATGACGGCGGTCCAACACACAAACATAAAATAAATAACTACCGGTTCTTTCAAGGTTAAGTTTCACAAGTGGGTTCATGGGGCGCGGACAAAGGCTCTCGCTGACGAAGGTTTGCCCACAACTAGGACTCCCCACTCAAGGGTTCAAGCGACCAAGTGAACGCACATTTTTTATACCTTACGGTACGTGCCAACGAGTTACGGTGTGTGACTAACTGTCGAATGGATTTCCCGTTGTAGATTCCCCAGAGGGAGGGTGGAGCGAGGCTCTCTTAAATACCCAAGCCCCTTAGGCTCTTATCGCTTGGTGTCAGGAATAAACAACGAGTCCTCCAAACTAGTCTGTCACAACGAACTACAAGTGAGGATTTATCTAGGTGCCTTCACAGCTTTTCCCCGAAGGGTAGTGAGTGAAGGAAGACACCCAACCATCACCTAGCTTCAACAAAGCCTTTGATTAACCCCCTCAACCCACTATCGAAACGATTAACTAAAACACAAATCATAAACATCACAAGACATGTTTTTCGGGGCCGATTCAAAATATCCCCAGTGGAGTCGCCAGACTGTAGACAACAGAACCTGGGCGACGCTGTTCTAGGCTCGCGGCCTAGTTGGGAAAGTACGAAATAACATGGAGTCGCCACCCGGCGTGAACCGGGATAAAGATTTAAGGCCACACTCACCCCTCGCAAGGGAAGACCTCAAACCGTTGGGTTCGGAATGGTCCCTTACTTATGTCACTTGTGACGATATAATTTGTGCAATGAACTACCAAGTCTACTCAATAATCATGCTCAAGGGTACTTAGATCTAACATGCTTTCATCCAAATAATTCCACGCAATGTAACACAACGAGCATATTGAACTATTAAATCAACATGCATAAATCATTACCCAAACGCATCATAAACTAAGAACATGCATAATGAACAACAAACATGCTTTAACAAATAAATAACAAACTAAATTAAACCATGCTTTAAATAATAAACAAATAATCTAAAGTCTATAACATGCTCAAATACAAGTTAGGATGAGACGAGATACGTGTATCTTAAGTGGTACGTGGCATTGTATCCCGAGTGCAGACCATACTACCGTCCATTCGGAATCGGCTATGGAATTTACGTCCGGGTTTCCATCCGATATACCACAAAAGAGAACACATATCCCGCTCATCCAACAATCACATCATGCTTCAAACGACTCTCATGCAATTATATATCAAAATAAATAAAACAACAATAAAGAAGATAAGTAGAAAGGTGCCCTCAGGTCTAACCTCTTTTGTCGTCTAAGAAAGGGCGTTACACGTCCGTTGGAAGGGTGAATGATCCGCTACTCTTTTAGTTCACCAACTCAACGTCTTTCCTCGCTGTTTTGCTGTTCGGGCTGCTGTTTCAAGTCCGTTTCGCTGCTGTTTCGCTGCTACGTTTCAGGTCACTGTCTTGATGGTTTAGCGGACTGTTTTGGGTGATTTTGAAGGCTTAGGGAGGTGCGTTTGTGAGGATTTTTTAGGGAAACTTTATGGAGGTTTGGGGATGGTGGTTAGGTGATTTTAGGACTGTTTTGTGGGCTAAGGACGCAACAAAAACTGACCAGAACAGAAGGTGAACTGCGGCAGTTCACAGGTGCAGTGGGGTGTTTTCAGGGACTGTTTTGGGCTGCGAATGGGGCTGTGTTTGGAGGGTGTTTAGTGCGACTTTAGGGCTGTGAATAAGGTTTATTTGAGGGTGTTTTAGGGCTGTGAATGGGGGCTAGAACTCGGCAATGGAGGGTTAAGTTTAGGGCTTGGGCGTGAAGGGTGTTGATGATGGAGGGAAGGTGCGGCAATGGAGGCTATTGGATCTTGAAGGTGCGGCAATGGAGGCTTCAGGGGGATGCTTGGGCGTGTAATGGAGGGTTAAGAGAGTGCTTTAGGCGTGTGAGAGAGATGTATGGGCTCGGTCTTGAATGGGGGGTGAAGGCCTCTTTTTATAGGCAAAGAGAGAAGACTTTCCTAATTAGATTAGGAAGGAATCTCCTAATTGATTTCTAATAAGGAATGCATCTCCTAATTAGGATTTGGGATTGGATTTGATTTGGTAGGGATTTACAAGATTTAAACATGTGATAAATATGCATATGCCTAAATAAAGGGGCTTTGGGCGTGAATCACATCCTTTGGGCATGGATTTGGTTTGACTTGGTTTGACTTGGGTTGACTTGGGTATTTGGGCTTGGTTTGGGTTAGGTATGTGGTCTATGGGAGTTTTGGGCCTAAGGTGAGCTTAGAAACAGAGGTATAACAAGCAACCGAAGCGAAAACAACGAGATTAATCCATCGAAAATTCTATTTTCCGACTTTACCCTTCCAATGTCCGTTTCCCGCGACTTTCATGACTAAAGAAGTAGTTTCCTCCTCCATACGAGACTCATCATTGGGCTAATGTGTAAAAATACAATGCCTACAGTGAGGATGAGATTCGATTCAGGACCGAATGTAAGAGTTGCATGAGATGCAATTGACAATAATTGTCTACCTCTTGAATTTACAATGGTCAATATTGCTAAATCGTGAGACTTGAGTAAATGTCAAGAAGGATCTACTTTGCATTGTGAGATTTAAGAGTTAAATTTTCGTATTCTTGTTTGTAGAGATTATAAAGAATATGTAAAACAATGCGAGGGCACTTTATAGAAAAAGTAAATCCATATTTTGTTTAGTGTTTTATCATGATATTTAAATATTATATTTCCGCTTTATTTTTGTTTATCCTTGTGTAAACAGAATGTCTATTTCGGACCCGCTTTCGCGTATACTTGATATGCATAAGCTCCAGGGTGCTATTAATTATATTATTTGGCTCATGAATCTCTGGATTCTCTGCCAATCAGAGCAACTTGAATACGTTCTAGATCATCCAATGCCCGCAAGGTTTTCAGATGATGCTTTAGATGAAGAACGTGAGACGTTCGAGAGATGGAAGAATGATGATCGGAAAGTCTGGTCATACATCTTGGGATCAATGGTACCAGAACTACAAGGGAAGTACATGCCGATGCTTGATTCCGGATCCATCTTATTGCATTTGAAGGAATTATTCAGTGATTGACCTCAGGTAAAGATGTATAGGGTGGCTGTCGGGCTTTTTCATACTTTCCTCCCGGAGGGAAAACCTGTTAGCCCACATGTGATGAAGCTAATAGATTGTGTGGAAGAACTCGAAATGATGGATATTCCTATTGACAATCGCCTCGGGAATAGTGTGATTCTCGCATCTCTTCCCAAGTCTTTTAATGACTTTATTATTAACTTTAACATGCATAAAATGTTTCCCACATATTCTGAGTTGCAAAATATATTGCTGACAGCTCAAGAAGACATGAATAAGAGTAGTTCTGTATTCATGATCACTGGTGCTTCTTCTTCTGGACCTTCTTAGGCTTCTCAAAAGCCGGTTGGGAAGAAACAGAAAAAGAAAAAGAAAGTCAAAGGTAAAGGTCCAAAGGTTGCTTCCGCAGGGGTTTTTAAACCAAAGGTGAAGACAGATGTGGCAAAAGGAAAATGTTTCCACTGCGACATGCTTGGACACTGGAAACGCAACTGTCCAATATATTTAGCTTCTTTGAAGATAGCGTCCTCATGTATTTGTTTTCCTATTATTGACATTACACTTGCTTTTGATTCTAGTTCGACTTGGGTGTTAGACACCGCTTGTCCTTCTCATATCTGCAATTCGTTGCAGGATCTGAGGGAAACTAGAAGATTAAAGCTGGGAGAGATACAACTGCGAGTAGGGAATGGAGATTCTCTACAAGTTGAAGCAGTATGACTTTTGTGTTTGACACTCTCGGATGAATGTAATATTCGACTTAATAACTGTTATTTTGTGCCGAATATGATACGGCAAATCATTTCGCTTCATGTACTTGACAATGAAGGATTTCATGTAAATATAAAGATGGTCTTTTGAATTTATATGACAATATGAATGTTTTGCTTGTTTCATATCCCATGGTTGATGGTCATTACATTCTAACAAAAAGTCATGATGTCTTTAATATAGAGAAATCTAAAAGGAAAAGATCGGGTGAAATAAATAACACAGAACTTTGGCATATGAGATTAGGTCATATAGGCATAAAACGCCTAACCAAACTAGTTAAGGATGGTGTGGTATCGGATCTAACCATAGAACCTTTACCAGTTTGTGAATATTGTATTCAAGGTAAAATGACCAAATCCTCTTTTAGTGGTGTTGGACATCGTGCTAATGATTTATTGGAACTTGTGCATTCCGATGTATGTGGTCCTATAAATCATACTGCCATGGGTGGGTTTCAATACTTTGTAACTTTTATCGATGATTTGTCACGATATGGTTATGTGTTTCTTATGAAACACAAATCGGAAACTTTTGAAAAGTTCAAAGAATACCGATTTGAAGTAGAGAAACAAACCGGAAAACTCTTGAAATGCCTTCGATCAGATCGGGGCGGTGACTACATGAGTAGTGAGTTCGTGAGTTATTTAAAAGAGAATGGGATTCTCACTCAGTATGCTCCTCCAGGCACTCATCAACACAATGGTGTTTCGAAGAGGATGAATCGAACTTTATTAGATATGGTTCGATCGATGATGAGTTTTACTGATCTACCAATATACTTGTGGGGCCATGCTCTAGACATTGCCGCTCATTTTCTAAACAAAGTTCCATCAAAAGTCGTTTCGACCACTCTATATGAGTTATGGACTGGAAAGAAACTGAGTCTTAAGTATGTTAAGATTTGGGGTTTTCCTTGCCTATGTAAGAGTTACACAGCGGGATAAACTTGCACCTAGAGCGTACAAGTATCGATTCATTGGATATCCTAAAAATTCCATGGGATATCAGTTCTATGATCCCGAGAACCTAAATGTGTTCGTTGCTCGAAATGCAACTTTCTTAGAAACACAATTTGTGTTAGAAAGTGCAGATCATAGAGTGATTGATTTAGATGAAGTCAATCAAAGTCACATTGAATCGATGATAGAACCAGAAGTTCAAGAAGATGAGATACCTTTGACACAACCACCTCGCAAGTCACAAAGGATATCGAGACCCCCTGTCAGGTACAAGACGTCATCTGATGATACACTCGATGTTTTCTTAATTGAAGAAAAATATCCTTTAACCTACAGAGAGAAGATGTTAGACATTGATGCGGAAAAATGGCTGGAAGCTATGAAATCCGAGATTGCCTCAATGCATGATAATCAAGTCTGGGACTTGGTTCCGCTTCCCGACGGAATTGTTCTTATCGATTGTAAATGGGTTTACAAGAGGAAGCGGGGGCCCGATGTAAAGGTTGAAACCTTTAAGGCCCGACTAGTAGCAAAAGGATATACTCAGAAATCAGATATTGATTATGAGGAAACCTTTTCTCCTATAGCCATGCTTAAGTCAATCAGGATTTTATTAGCTATTGTCGCACACTATGATTGTGAAATTTGGCAGATGGATGTGAAAACGGCATTTCTGAATGGAAATCTTGAGGAAGTTATCCATATGGAACAACCCGAGGGATTCGCATTCGCCAAAGATCCTAATCTGGTATGTAAGCTTAAAAAGTCTATTTATGGACTTAAACAAGCTTCCCGTAGTTGGAATCTTCATTTTGACGATGTGATCAAATCGTCTGGTTTCATTAAAAACGAAGAGGAATCTTGTGTCTTATAAAGGGCTAGTGGGAGCATGATAGTCTTCTTAGTGCTTTATGTTGATGATATACTTATTATCGGAAACGATATGGGTATGTTACAATCTGTCAAAGCCTATCTCAGTAAGAATTTCTCCATGAAGGATTTGGGAGAGGCCTCTTTTATACTAGGTATAAAGCTTTATAGAGATAGAGCAATCAGGCTGATAGGACTCTCTCAGTTTAAGTACATTGATTTGATCTTAGAAAGATACAACTTCGTTGACTGTAAGACAGTCAATGTGCATTTCAAACATTGTATTCATCTGTCTAAGAAAATGTGTTCTAAGACATATGATAAAAGGGCTAAAATGCTTAGTCAGCCTTATGTTTCCGTTGTTGGTAGCATAATGTATGCCATGTTATGTACTAGACCTGATATCAGCATGGCTATAGTGTTACAAGCCGTTATCAGTCTGATCCGGGTTAGGACCATTGGATGACTGTGAAACATATTCTGAAATACCTTAAGGATACAAAGGATAAGTTTCTCATTTATGGAGAAAATGACTTACAATTGAGAGGTTACATGGACTCAGATTGTCAATCTGATCCAGATGATAGAAAGTCTACATCTGGGTTTGTGTTTTCTCTCAACGGCAGTGCCATTAAAGTTTGTAAAGTACGAACTAAATAAAATATAGCGGATCCACTGACTAAGGCCTTAACTCCCAAGGTATTTGAGAAACACGTGGATCCATGGGTATTAGATACCATCGTGAATGGTACTAGATCAAATGGGAGTGTTGGAAATGGTGATCGAGCACCATTCACTTTTTGTATGAATATTTGATATTTATGCAATATAATATTTATTTTATCATGATTATTTATTCTTATATATGGTAAAACTCTTACTTTTTTTTATATATTGTAAATCTAATGTTAGATTACTCTAAGAGTTAGAGATTTCGAGTTTCACTCGGAACCTTATATGAAATTAGTAAAGACCCGAGAGTTACTACATATGGTGATATAGTTGCAAGAGTTGAAAATGGTGTTGAGAAATATCACGCATTCTCTCGAATATAAATTATTCATAATCTAGATATATTGACATGGGTCGGTCATTATATTGGTAAGACTAGTGCATTGTCTATATATGTAATGGACATATGGTTTGTCTCAACAGACTGTGAGCTTAGCGGAAGTTCGTATAGAAATGCAAATATTCATTAGAGGAATGAATATCGAAAACAAACTCATAAAGATGACTAATAGATATTCCATAAAACTGTCAATAGTTATCTTTTCGAGTTGAGTAGTTATTGTGGTCCTTTGACTTGAGACACCACGGTGATCTTGTGAGTGATCCTCTGTGCCTGATACCATGCATGTCAAAGACCTTTTATGGGTTGACCTCTGGATGACTGTTAGATATAGACCGATGCTCACGAAGATCGGTGTGTGTTAATATGAGGATTCGTCAGTCCATATGGTTGGATTTTGTTTCCAGAAATTTTCAAAATATATTTCGGAAATCTTTTGGCCGAAAGTTCGTTGAAGAAATTGTTTCTTTAACATTATAAATAATATTCAAAAAGAGTTTTGCTATATTATTTATTAATGGAATATAAGGATGAAAAAGTTCATATATTGAGTAGATAAGGTTTTGACAGTATAACTATAACCTTACTCAATTGGAAACGGAGATGACGAAGGGATTATACATTAGCGTTTTTAACCTCGACTTGTATGGTTCGACGTGTCGTGTTGTTTAGTCATGATTTGTAGGTGGGCAGGCCTTCATGAAATATGTATATAAGTATATGAGATATATATGTATATGTATATATATAAATAACAACCGAACGTGAGCCTAGAGAGTTCCACTATATTAAGTTTACTCGTTGAGCACTAGGGCGACCTTTCGTCAAATGTTGACAAAGTATTATTTGAGTTTTTAGGATTAAATTGTTTAATCCGATAATTTATGAGATGAATTGAATTAATTAATTTTATATCAAGAGTTGATATAATTTTATTGTATAATAAATGTAAATTTGATTTACATTAAATTAGTAATTAATTTATGAATTAATTTAATTGTTAAATTAATATACAAAATTAATTACTTAGTTTATACAAATAAATGTATTAATTAATTAAAGGTGACTAAGTTAAAGCAATTGAACTTTTTTGGTTAAATTAACTAATTCATTCAATTTTAACTAAGTTGCTAAAGTTGGTGAGATTAATTTATTTAACTTTGGTTAAGTTAATTTTTAAAATGAGGAGTGTAGGGAAAAGATTCCCTTGAACCATGGTTTAATTAAAGTGCTCGGGTTAAGTTTTCTTTATTTTCTTTTAATAAAAGCAAAAAGCAAAAATTGGATTTAACTTCACTTTTTCCTTCTCTGCCTCTCTGCCGAAGTAACAAAGAACAAAAAGAAAAAATTGTTTTTTTTTGTTTTTGCTTGGTTACTCTATGCTTGCCGAAACCAGAGAACAAAAGAAAATCAATTTTTCTAAAGAAGCAGCAAGCCACTGCCAAACCAAAAAAAAAAAAAAAGCAACAAAAACCCATTCCTTTGCTTAGCTACTGCCGAGCAAGACAAGAAGTATGAATTGATTTTTGCTCTTTAAATTCAAGCCTAAATCTCACCAAATATTACCCTACAAATAATCAAGTCCATGGAATTAATCCTTAAGTGTTAAGGGTTAATTTATGTTCTTGAGGTTTTCTTTTTCCTAGGGTTTTAAGAGTTAAAATTTGGGGAAAAGTTGGTTGCTATTCTTGAGTGATCAAATCACCTTTTGATCACCAAGATTTGTTCTTGGAGAAGCTCAATTTGGTGGAGGAAGAAGGAATTTCAAAGAATCAAGAACTTGGAGGATTTGGGGTTTTTGGATGCAAAGCTTCAACAATTGGCAAGGGTTGAAATCAATAGTTGGTAAATTTAATTTGTAAATTTATTGTTCAATTTCTTGATGTTTATTGTTGAGAAAAATTTAATTTGTAAATTTATTAATTTTATATGCTTGGATTATTTTTCAAGTGTTGGAAAATAATTTTGATGCTTGGATTAAATTATCAAGTGTTGATAAATTTATTAAAGTGTTAGGATTTTTTATTTGAGCTTATGGAAGTTAATTTGATGTATGAAAAATTTATATATTATGATATATGTTTTTAATACATTGGAATAATTTAAGTTGGCCCCAAGGGGTGTGGCTTGGTGGTGAAGGGTCCAGAATCTCACCTTGAGGTTCTGGGTTCGAATCCAGGGGGTGCAACTTCTTGTAAGAGTTTGGGGCAGCCGGGGGTTTTACCTGCGCTGCGGCCCAGAATGGGTGGTTTGGTGGCAGGGTTTCCAACGATTTCAAAAAAAAAAAAAAAAAAAATTAATTAACTTTGTAGTAAAAAAAATTTAACACACCTTTTAGTAATTGGTGAAAATAAAATAAAATTTTTATTATTCGCTCGGGATTTGATCTCGGGCGGGTTCCGCTGCGCTCGGCTTATCCGTTCCTCACTCAACAAAAAGTGCTACTAAAGAAGCCATTTAAATTCTTCACAAGGTTTTTCTCATTTATTTCATGTTTCTTATATATTATTTGTTTTTATCTTCTTGCTATCCCCATTTGAGGATTTATCTCTTTGTTAAAAAAGAACAATAGATTTTAATTGCTAGCAATGGATGTCAAGATTTTTATTATTAAATTCATGGGTTTGTTTCTGTTTTAGATTGTGGTGCACTGGTTGTAAATTATTAGCAGTTAAGTAAAAAATATAATTTATTATAAACATGTTAATTAGATTAGTCAACGGTGGAATATGCTTTTGTCTATTTAATGAGTTTGTAAAATTGTTTTGCCGCCGTATTAAAATTGTTTGATAATAGGAATCAATTTTTCTTTTCCCCTGTGTTTCTTTCAGTTGCTGTCTTGTGAATCCCGAAGTTAGATTAGTCCTTATACTGCTTTTCCCTTATAATCATTGTTTTATATTCATTAATATTTTTAGAGATAAAATCCATAATAGATATCTTTTACATGTCGCTGACTCTATGCAAGTTGGTTTGTAGCCTTTGGCTCTATTCAGTTTGTGTCCAATATTGCATTTTCTTACTTCGTGTTCAACAAAATGGTGATTGTCAAGATGCACTACATGCATGTTAATTAATTTTAATATCTTTTGATACTTCTCGTGCTAGATTACGACTAGCTTGATGATTTTGAAGAAGAAAAGATTTCATAATTGGTTTTTGGTTGATCGTGGCTTTGTTTGTTGATTTCCACCATTGATTCAGCTTAAGTTGGAGTTTGAACAGAACAATAAAGTAAATAAGAGCTGGCTGCTCTTTTGATGGAATAATAGAATGAAATTTGTGTTTAAATTCTTGTATTATGAGCTGCTGTGTATATCTATTTTGTAACTTCCAATCTGAGTTGTATTCTCATTGGATGTCTGCATGTGTCAGGTTCCGATGATTCTTTTCGAAGGTAGCTAGAATAGGTGAGTTTGTTGAGTTCTTTGATTCACAATTGATTGCTATATTGTTTTATTAACAATTTAGACTTGAACGAGCGTGAATATTAGTGACGATAATTAAGATGTTTCCGCAATACTAATTTAGTGTCAGTAAAAGTCTTTTTTGGCATAAGAGATCATATTGGTTTTCTGAAAAGCCCTTGGGAGTCTTTTAGCTATATTTAATACTGTGACTTTACAATAAGTATCGTTTTTCAACGTATGATTTTTAATTCATGTTGTTGAATGGAATTAGTAATTGTTAAGTATATGTTAAGTATGTTTGATTAAAATAATTTTGCTGTAACTTTCAGTTTAACAGAAGATTTGAAATGCATGCAGATTGAGTGGTTCCGGTAGGACAAGTTGCACGAAGACTGTTGACTGAAATTTTTCTTCGGGGACACACATGGAGCAAGTAACATATGATGTTATGGCACCTTCACCTTGGACAATCTTTGGTTGTCAGAATGGTTCGTACGACATCACTAAAATACTCTTTGATATACCTTTACCGTGGACATTAACAATGATATTCAAGAGTTAAGATGCATTTATCTTGGAGGCTAACTGGGTGATTAAGGTTAGGTAATCTTTTTGACACTATAAGGATCCTATAGGTCTTTGCATATTCTATTATGTTATGAATTAATGAATTATCGGTTTGTTATTTAAATTCTTATATTAATGGTTTGTTTGTAATAATTATTACTTTAGCATTTAGATTAATGTGGTTTGATGTATGAAATATTACTTTAATATTTATGTTATTTTAAGTTTCTTTAATTATTTTTTAATTGTATATTATTGATTAAAATGGTTTATATTGATATTGATTAAAATGATTGATATTGGATTTTAATCCTGTAATATTATTTAAATAATATTCCAGTAAAAAATTTATCACATTTTCCACCAAATATAAAATTCCACTCAATTTTAATCAAAAGAGAATTCAAAGATTTATGACATTTATGCATCATAAACTTATGACATTATTGTGACGGTTTTAAACCGTCATAAATTTATGACACACAAAAAACTATCATAAAAAATATGGTAGGCGATCTATGACAGTTTTAAAATCGTCATGAAACAGCGTTTATATATGATGGTTTTAAACCATCGTAAAAGAGCGAAATTCTAGTAGTGTTATCTAAGTCACATTTTACCTATGTCATATTGAGCTCAATCATAAAATCGCATTGAGTCCAGTCACAGTCAAATTAACCTCTATCGCACAGTCATATTCAGCTCAATCACAATCATTGTAACATTGAAACCTATAACAATCACATTTTACTGAAATCATATTTTACCTAAATCACATTGAACTCAGTTACAATCACATTCACCTCAATCACAATTACGTTAAGCTCATTCAATGTCACATTGAAATCAGTCGAAATCACATTGACCGCATTCATAGTTGCGTAGAGCTCGTTCATAATCATAGTACCATTGAGTCTAATCACAGTCACATTGAGCTCATCCACAGTCATATTGACCTTAGTCACAATCATATTGAACTCAATCATAGTCGTAGTCATAGTCTTAGTACCATTGAGCCCAATCATATTCACATTTTATCAAAGTCATATTGAATTCAGTTATAATCATATTTTACTTAAATTACAATCACTAAAAACAGTTTTTAACTTCTCATAATTATTTTTAAACCTTCCAACAAAAATCCCAAATAAACCCATGGTTATTGTGAAGGATTAGAGAGATAACAACAAAAGATAAAGTAAAAATATATATAATAAATAAATATTTTAAAGTTATTTAGTTTTTTTTGTCACAAAAAAAACAAAAAAAAAAAAAAAAAAAAACAAAACAAATTTAAAGACAACGAGAAATTTTACCCATTTAACATCAACGATAATCCCACATTATTACTCAAATTTGAATGTTCCTACACGTAAATCACATTCCCTTGAGCTAAATGGCATCAAAGGGCAAGTTAATTAGTTTATAATTAAAAAAAAAAAAAGATAATTAGAGGATCATTACATTATATCCTTTTACATTTACATTCAAGTCAAAAAGAGCACAATTTATTCATTTGTATCAAATAAATCTCTAAAATCGGAAAGCCTATAAATCATCACTAGGAATTATTGAACCATAGTATCAGGGACCTGTGTGATATAAATGAACCGTAGACGTTGAATTTCACATTCGGCCTACAATCAAGAATTGATATGATGGGAGCACTAGCGATCCTGTAAAACAAAAGCAAGTGAGCGAGGAATAACTACCCACCAATGTGATGGACAATGTAGGCACTCCGACGCTCAAGTCAGAGATGATGATCAGTGAAAAGAAAGGGAAGAGCAATGCATAGAGTTACATTTACCTTCGTAGATTACCGTGAGGGCAGTAGGCTAGTGTTTATGGAGTTATGTATGCTTTAGAAACTTAAGTGCGAGAGCCAAAAATTGAATGGTTGAATCAGCGCTTCAGTGCCTAAATCTCTTCGATCCTCTCTCCTTTTATAGGCTGTGAAAGTAGTCTCTTAATTAGTTTAGGATTCCTTAGAGTAGTTGCACTCTAATTCCATTAGTCGGGATTGAATTAGGAATGCCTATGTGTCCTAGGACTAAGCGTAATCCAAATTGTATTTGGATTGGTACAAATACTTAATTTTCTTGTTGGAAATGGGCTATGACTAACATGGTCTTTGATTCTTTGGAGGTATTTTGGTTTGTATGGGCCTTCTATCATTGTGGGTCGTATGGGCCTCCTACCATTGTGGGTATTCAGGCTCACAGGCTCTACATGTGAGTCATTGCAGACTCGTCTTCCAGTAATTGAAATTCTTGTGAATTGGGCCTTAGTTGCAGCTCATAAAACTATTTTGGGCCAGATGAAGGCCATGGGTTGTGTTTTGGCACAAGTCCGATACGTGGGTCTGTGACATAATGATATTTGGGTCCTTATCCTAAATTTAGCCCGTATATGAACAAAAATTATATTCCTTTCCACAAAACTATATAAATATAGGGATGTTATTGTTTAAATTCTTGATAATATAAATAAATTACATATTATATATGCATGAAAGAGGATTTCCATCTGTAAGTGTTTAAGAATGTGTTCTCAGTAGCCTTATACAGTTTTGACCCAAAAATTCAAGAAAATTAAACCACTAATAAACTCGAGTCTCCGCATTAATTCTCGATAGACATTTCAAGGTGAAGGTCTAGGATAACCTCCAGTTGACTAGACCTGAAGAAGATTAATGGGAGTCTTCAATGTTGTTTAGACCAGATGAAGGTCCAAGTCTTCAACCTAACTCGACAAAAGTCATGGGAATGTTCTTGTCGATTAGGCAAGATGAAGGTCCAGGATAATCTCTAGTCGATTGGACCTAAAGAAGGTCCACGGGAGTCTTCATCGTCGTCTGAATCAGATAAAGGTCTAGGATAACCTCTAGTTTGACTAGACCTGAAGAAGGTCCAAGTTTTCACTCTTAATCTACCATATAATTGATGTGAACTGTGTTGGGAGGTTGTGGGTCCCCTAGGGTCGGATCAATTTTCACACAGCGGAAGTGAGTCTAACCCATGGACATCAAATATAGGTGTATTTTTAAATTATTTTATGAAATACTATATTCCATTACGAGTCCATAGGAAAAAATCGAGGCCGAATCAGAGTCGAGAAACTCCGAAAGAGAGCGTGAGTCGCGACGCGTGAGGCAGAACATGATTACTGGATTTTCAATTCGCGTCGCGACGCCAATCGCTGTTCTAGGACTTATTTTAAAACCATTCCAGTTTAATTCTAAGACGTTTAGGGGCACTCTAGGGGATTTGTATAGATGAGTAACCACTTGATAAATTAAACCATTGGCATGAACATTTACCTTTGATTGTATATACTTTTCTCATTTATTATATAAAAATATAACAGTTTCTTTGGCATTAGATCAACGTCAAGCCACTCGGAGGTCACCGACGCCGTATACGACACCCGACTTGCCTTGGCACTGTGAGTGGAGTACTTATTTCAGAGTTTTGAACGTGGTTTTGGTTATGATTTTGCAGATCATTAATTAATTTGTTTTACTTAAAATGATGATTTCATGTGAATGAGAAATATGGTTTAAGCTTTGATAAAGCTTGGTTTCTAATAAATGCTTTGATGATGAAAATGATTTCAAGTATATGGATTTATGATTTTGGAGGCATGGGGAAAAACTCACCTCATATGTTACTTGATTCAGATATGGAATTGACGGACATGGAATTGACGGACATGGTATTGATGGGTATCGGTATTTATACCTGTTATAGACGTGTGCACACGGGATACAGGACTAGAGATGACAGATGCCTCTAGATCCTGGGTATTGGGCTAGCGGGACTGTGAGTACAACGCCCCTTGGTGTGATATTTTATATCGTACCATAAGTGTATGGTGTCAAGTTTTAATATAAATGAGTTTAGAGTGTCGAACCCACAGGGATTTCGTTAACTCGCACTAAATACTACAATTGATAATCCTAACTTTATTAGACGATATTAATAAGATTTAATTAAATAAATAAATATAAAAATAATTTGATAGGAGGAACTAATACGATAGAGATTCTAGATCCTAATTTCACCTAGTTGTCTCCTATGTATTTGTCATGCCAATTAATCTTTGTTCAGTTATATTATTTATAAGTCAAGATTCCTAAAATATTCACTCCCTTTCTCGAGTGCGAGTGAAAATATCATCAACTATATACTTCGATATCTCTATAAAAATCTAATAGTTAACAACTCATTATGCTTTGTGATTCTATATTAACGACTTCAAAGGAACTACAGATTCTCTCGAACTCTATAAAATTCATAGGTTATATTTGTTGGGGTTTTAAGGGGAATATCGGTAACACAGCGGAATCGCGGAAAATCAAAATTTTCGATTTCAAAACTTTTTCTCGGATCAATTAAATAAACCTATTTATTTAATTATCCAATTATCAAATTCTGAAAAATTACACAATAAATCAAATTTCTTGGTAATTACTGAATTGCCCCAAAATTTGGTAATTGATCATTTTAGTCACAAAGTTGTCAAATACAATTTTGGATGATTCTAAATCATTTCTAAAATGTTTTCAACACATCTAATGCATCAAAATCAGATTTCACACAAATCCCCAAATTTTAGTCTAATGCCGTGAGCCACCCAAAATTTTCAATTAATAGCAATTTGGTCCCTTTAGTTCAAAACATGCCAACATCAAATCCAATCAACCTAAAATTTTACATGCATCATATTCATACCAATAATCACTCATATATAAAAGCCCCAAATTTGGAGTGGGTTATGAACCCTAATTTTTCAATTTCATCAAATTGTCCAATTTCACCAAATTTACAAAATCCAACACTTTAATCCATTCAATACTTCACCAATCTAGCGTCACCACTTTGAAACAACTCTAGAACAATTCTAGGTCACCAAGGAGTGGCTTACCAACTCTAGGATGACAACTTGATTTTTCAAAAATCAAAAGTAAAGCTTTGAAACCATTTCAAGCTTACTTACATGCATCAATCTTTCATCAAAGTTCACAACCAAAATAAACACAAAATATAAGAAGAGAGACAACACCAAAGCAACACAAAATGATGCTAAGCATGTTAGAAACAATTTTCATGTTGAAGACTTTGAAAAATAACTTACAAAATCATGATTTTCCAAGCCATATTCCTTTAGTCTTCAAGCTTTTCTCTCAACTACTTTTGTATTATATTTGGTGTCTAATGAACTTTTTAAACCCTAAAAGATGAAACAAAATAATATATACCTCACCTATTTTGCCCTTGGCCGAAATTGATGTGTATAAAAATATCTAGATATTATTTTTGTTTCATTTAATTTGCCTTATCAACTTGCTTTAATCATCATCAAACCTTTTAATGATTTAATTAAGTCAACAATTGCAACTCAAAAATATAACAATATATTTAATTTAGGGTATGGCCGAATTTGACAATAATAAAAGGAAATTGATATTTCAATTTTAACAATTTAAAATAAATATCAAAGAAGTCAAATTCAATTTGACTACCATTTCCTTACTTTAAAGTCAACAATAAACACTTATAATCATTTCATAACTTATCATTTGGTGAGATATTTATATTAATTATATTAATCATTTAACAATTAAATAATTAATTAATTAATTAATTAAATATAAATATCTCAAATATATGTATTATATTTACTTTAAATATCTCAAATACATATATTAATGATATATGTCAAATACCTTTATTTGAATATTTATTAATGTATATTTTATAATATCATATATTAAATACAAATACACATTAATTAGAAGGAAATGGCAGTTCGGCCCGTTGCATGCATCTTTCGTTTAACGTTTAAACGATTTATAAATAATCACCATTATTCATAAAAGTTGCCATAGGCTCTCTACGAGTATATTTCATTAGTGAGACTCTCTAGATTCAGGTATATCTGTCACAAAATCCAATTTTGTGTCCATAATTTACCCACCGGTAAATTATGACGACCTCGGTGATAAACTAGCTGAATCATACAGGTCGAGGTCATTGTATACGTATAATCCCTCCATCACAGGTATTCGGATAATCCCAGAGATATAGATGTAAACGTCAAATCTCTATAGGTATTATCTCGTCGACGTTTCTATTAGCAATTTATAAATAACATTCGGAACTCAATTCCGAGTTTATACTATGGCCATAGATTTAACTGATTGCTAATCACATATGGACTACCTATGCTCTGTACACAGAACTGATGGATCTTATCTTGACACACACAGGATATCCTGAGGATTGGTCCACACCCAACGAACAGACGGAGGTCTGATCTAAATAAATCAGTGACGTGACTGCCATATAAGTGTGGAGGATGTCTCATACATCCACAGTGGTATCTCAAGTCGAAGGACCATTATGCTACTCAACCCGAGAAGATTCTTATTGACATTGGTGTACCATCCATTAAGAATCTTCGGTGAGTCGTTCAATGTTTATCCACTATAAACACCTAGATGTCTATATGAGTCTCCCAAGACTAATGGTTCATTGGGATAAACCATCGGACCAAGTCTCGATATACAACATGTACTGGTCTCAACGGATTTGACTAACCGACCCGTGTTAGTAAATCTTGACCAGGAACAATATTTGATAATATACATTTAGCAGTGACACTTCCCATGTCAATTACAAACTAACTTTGTAACTGTGTACTGCATTATATATTATCGGGCCTTTGTCTAATATATACATATCACTAACCACATTTAGTTTCAATCTAATAATAATTATATCGAATACGTATATAAAAACAGAGAGTGCAACCATAAACAAGTAATATTATGGAAAAATGGATTGTTCATATTCATGAATCAGACATAAATACGGTCCAGATTGGCGCTCTGAGCACCAACCCCAACAATTTCTCCCACTTGCTCTTGTGCCAATCCACGGTATCATATACACATCTCAATGTGTATCGTATACGCATGGCCCTCAAAAGCTCACCTAGCACTTAAGAGGTAGGCAACAAGAAGTAGGTCCGCTATAACATAATGAGTTTGTCAAACAAACTCAATCGTTTCCCATAGCCAGTATCTTTTATATTTTGTAAAATCTAAATTATACATTAATATGAATCAGACACTACATCAGTATTGTGCTACAGCTACTGAGTTATCCAAGTATTCAGGGATCAAATCCAAAATACTATGCGGACAACCGCAAGCACAACACCAATATAAAACTTCTAATTTATAAGGTCACTATGCAACTTCATAAGTCAATACTTCATAAGTTGCATCTAATTCCACTAAATATTAGAATCCTTCGTGACACTTCCACTGCATCTTTTGTGACTCTTTATGACGTAGACTGTCTAACATCATAATTAGTCTCAAAACTAATATGACCCTAATGGCTCCATGAATTAGAAACTCGTTCTTAATATCTCAAAGATCACAAAGAACGTGTTTCAAGATCCATCCTATGGTCTATATGATATCAAAATAACTCGTAACAATTACGATTAAATCGATATCTTTAATCTCATCTAATAAAGCATTCAGTATGTCATCATCAAAGGATAAATAAGATTGATAGACATTCTAACCAATATCTCTTTCGAAAAAGGAATCATCCTTTACAAA
The DNA here is from genome assembly GCA_019454045.1 of Zanthoxylum bungeanum. Lineage (NCBI taxonomy): Eukaryota > Viridiplantae > Streptophyta > Magnoliopsida > Sapindales > Rutaceae > Zanthoxylum > Zanthoxylum bungeanum. The sequence goes on along the minus strand of SKCR01006167.1, from coordinate 249 downwards.
AGATTAATACTATATACAAGACACACATTAACTGTCAAACAGTTATACTAACTGTCATACAGATAGCCTTGTTGTGTCTTTCATTAGATCATATCTAATGCACGAATAATAGGAGTATCTCACATGTCTCTTGGTTTTATATCTTATATAAAACTTTATATCAAATATAACAAAGACTACTCCCACGTTTTTTCACGGAGTAAAGAAGACTTAGGTAACCTTTTACCTCACAAACATCTCATTATTACC
>SKCR01006166.1:0-25278 GCA_019454045.1 Zanthoxylum bungeanum | reverse complement strand
CCCACTGTCGAGCCTTGGGAGGAGGCAGAAAAAGTTTTTGTTTGTCCACCCAGCGTCGCTCAACCGATCGATTAAGTATTCTGTGACTTCCTCTAATGTATTCACATGTGTTTTAAAAGCTTGATTATTCGATCCTCGGGACCGTAGAACTCCAACATGGTATCAGAGTGGAGTAAAAAGCATGAAATATGATTTAGGGCTTAAAATTTGGGTAAAAAGTATTTGGCATGATTTGATTAAATTGATGTTTGAGTATGCTTAATACATGTGTTAATTGAAGATGATTGGATCCATTTGATAAAAAAATGTTTGGAACATTTTTTCCCCAAAATCCTTAGCTTGGCCGAATGGATACTAAGCCCTAATGTCTTGGAATTTTTGATTTTTGATCATTGATGTGTTGGAAATCAATTGGTGTATGTGAATTGGATTTAATTCGATTGAATTCGAATCGAACAAATAAATCCCCAAATTACCGAGACAAAATGAAGCATGAATTGGGTTTGATTTTTGTTAAATTGTGGTTTGGACATGATTTAATGATGATAAGCATGATTAATTAGGCGAATTTTGGTGTGTTCGAAATTGATTTGGGTAATTAGTTATAGCCATACACTTTATAGAATATATTAATTTTGTGAAATTGGGCTAATTTATTGAATTGGGCTTGAATGTTTTTAAGGGCTTATTGGCTTTTTGTATAAGTTGGGTTTAAGTCTAAATTGGTTGGATCCAATTGGGCCCAAAACCGCTCCATAAAGCCCCAAATCGACTAATGAACCTTAATCAATTTAATTGGGCCTAATGGCCTAAATTGATTTTTAGGCTTATTGTGGGTTTTCCCGGATTGGACTTATTTGGTTATTGGGTTTGAACCTAGTTGACCAAAAAAAAGTTTCCCTCCCTTACCCAAAAACGCCTTAAGAAATTAATTAAAAGCGCATTGGACTTTAATTAAATGAACGTTGGACGTTAATCGGGCTTTGAGACCCGTAACGATTCAATTTGAAATTTAAAAGGATTAAAATGCGTAAAGGTTGGTAATAAGTGTAGTATTTATTTGGAATTAACTGAGCGAATTCGTATTAAATACAAATGAATTGGATTATGAGTATTGTAGGCATTGCATTTTCGCATGTGAAACCCGATGAGGAGTCTTATTTGGAGACAACTACCTTTTGAGTCACGGATGCCGCGGGAAACGGATATCGGAAGGGGAAATTCGGAATAAGCAAGCTCACTGTCTTCGTTGGTGCTGCGTTCGTTACTTCGTTCGAACGGGAAACAGATTGCGGGCGTTCGTGTAGCGTTCGATGGAGCGTTCGAACGGTGTCGGTAATTCTTGGTTTTGCTGCTAGCCTCACACCAGCCCATTTAGCTCCCCAAAGCCCATAAAACACATCCCAAATTAAGTAATTAAATATTAAATTAAATATTAAACATTAAATACAATATTTAAACCATTACCAATTAAAATAAACAATTACCACCTTAAACTAAAATCATGCCTAATTAAACAAATCACATACTAAATAAAAAGATATGCCTAATTAAAATCAATCTTAACCAATTAAAGCCAATCATATATTTGACTTCCTAATCTAATAAGATACTTACCAATATAAAATTTGTATTCCTAAACCAACACAAATTAAATATTACAACCTCCTAAAGTAAAATATCTTGTCCCCCCTCAATCTTTGTATCCCTTCTCACCTCTATAATTTGGAAACAAATCCCTTCCCTTGTCAACCCTAGCCATTCTCTATATAAACAACCCCCCAAAAGCCCTTGCTCCTCAGAACAACATAGATTCATACCCAAACTCTCTCAAAATCTCTCTAGACTCTCTCTAACACACCCAGACCAAACAGCAAAAGAGAAACCACTTCACACATACACAAGCAAGAAACAAAGAAACCACCACAAGCCACCTCCCCTTAGCCGAACAATCACTTAACAGCAGCCCAAATCTTTAAAAAAAACAGTAACTAAAAACTACATAGATAATCTTAAAAATAATCACTTTTAATTGCACTAAGAACCCACACAACTTGGAATAGTTCTTTGAAAACATTGAAACAGGTAGCCCGTGCAGTGAGCAGCAAAACAGGAGCCGAATAGGAGCAAAACGGAGTTCGAACAATAAGCAAAGCAGCGAAGCAGTGAGCTAGGACGTTGAACCAGCGGACCAGAAAAGTTGCGGAGCCTTACCCCCCTTTCGATCTTCGTGGAACGTGAGTCCGAGAGACGGCTTAAAAGGTTAGACCTGAGGGTATCTTTCACACTTGTTTTCCTTTTTCCGCATTATTTATTAAGTATTTCTTGTATGATGTAATGTTGAAATGTGTGTTGTGATTTTTGAGTATATAAATATGCATGAATATGAGATGTAATATGTTGTGGGCATTAGATGAATGAGAGATGTGTCAACTCTCGCGGTATATCGGATGGAAACCCGGACATAAATTTCATAGCCGATTCCGAATGGACGGTAATATGATCTGTACTCGGGCCACAACTCCACGTACCGCTTGAGTAAACGGCACCATCTCTCTTTTCGTTGTGTGCTTTTTGTTTATTTAGTTTTCTCTTGAATTCAATATATTGTTTTTTTTGTATGATTCAACCAAGCGCATGGGCTTGTGAGTTAGTCCAAAGGTCCTCCATTTGTGAGACAAAGAGCCGAAAAGGCCACCTTCGTGACACTACTTCGCCGCGCCGGTTGATGTATGTTCGGTTGGACGCAAGATACGTTCAATCGAGCATACTTAGTTTGATATTATTATCTTATTTTTCGTATGTATAAGTCAATCGAGCGCATGGGCTTAGTAAGTGTGATTGTGAGATCCCCTATGGGGAGGGGCTAAAAGCCCTTTACATCCACGTCTTTGCCGCGCCGGTGACGTGTGTTCGATTGATTGGATGTGTAAGATCTCGGGCATACTTGGTTGATATGATTGGTTCTAGTCTTGTACAGTGTGACGTGATGCGCATGGGCTTAGCATGTTGGTCTAAAGGTCCTCTCTTTGAGAGATCAAGAGCCCCAAAAGGTCACCTTTACGGCAGTGCTTCGCCGCGCCCCTTTATTTTCTGTTTATTGCATCCTATTTCAGCATCAGGTCCGTGTCCGTTCGAACGCGTTCACGAACGCAACTCGAACGCGCATAATTTTGCCTTATCATGCATCAGTCTCATTTCCGTTCGAATGCGTTTACGAACGCTACTCGAACGTGAGCATTCTGTTTCATTTCCGTTCGAACACGTTTACGAACGCTACTCGAACGTGAGCATTCGTTTCATTTCCATTCGAACGCGTTTACGAACGCTACTCGAACGTGAGCATTCTGTTTCATTTCCGTTCGAACGCTTTACGAACGCTACACGAACGCGAATACACTGAACTGAGTTTTTCATTATAGTTTTCCTAGTATATCTCCACAGTATAAATGCAAATATGTTGATGTATTACAATTCGTATGCTTGTCATGATAACATTTGAGTATTATTTCTTGCGGTATATCGGATGGAAACCCAGACGTAAATTCCGTAGCCGATTCCGAATGGACGGTAGTGCGGTCTGTACTTGGGCTACAATTCCACGTACCACTTGGAAAAGTGCCCATATGGTGTGCTTGTATGGTTACCATGTGTGCTTGTGGTTTAATATGTGGCTGTGTTTTCCTTCCTGAATATGATATGCAAGTAAAGATTATGTTAGTTGCTATCTTGATATATGTTAAGCATGCAATTTAAATGTAAGATATATGTGAAATGCGTACATGATTTTTTTATTTTAACATGAGAATTTAGAAGCATGATACTATTGGAAATAAGTGTTACTAAGCTTAGTTAAATTATTACATGAATCCTTTCATTACAAGTGACATAAGTAAGGGACCATTCCGAACCCAACGGTTTGAGGTCTTCCCTTGCGAGGGGTGAGTGCGGCCTTAAATCTTTGTCCCGGTTCACACCGGGTGGCGACTCCATGTTATGTAATCCTTCCCAACTAGCCGCGAGCCTAGGAACGGCGTCGCTCAGTTTCTGTGTCCCACAGTCTGGCGACTCCACTGGGGATGTAAAGTTGGCCCCGAAATATTGTCTTGTAATGAGTGGATTTATGTTTTAATTGGCCATGTCTATAGTGGATAAGTGAGGGTTTAATCAAGGGCACTTTGAGGCTAGGTAATGGTTTGGTGTCTTCCTTCATTCACTACCTTTCTAGAAGGAAAGCTGTGAGGACACCTATATGGCCATCTACTTGTAGCCTTTGTGATGGACTAATTTGGAGGACTCGTTGTTTATTCCTGACAACAAGCGATAAGAGCCTAAGAGGCTTGGGTATTTAAGTGAGCCTCGCTCCACCTTCCCTCTGGGGGATCTACAACGGGAAATCCATTTGACAGTCCGTCACACACCATAGCTCATTGGCACGTACCTTAGTGTATAAAAAGGGATACGCTCACTTGGTCACTTGACCCTTGAGTGGGGAGACCTAGTTGTGGGCTATCCTTCGCCAGTGAGAGCCTTTGTCCATACTCTTGCAAATCCACCCATAGACTGGTTTATATGGTTAAAGTAGCAATTATTTCCTTGAGTATGTGCTTGTGGACCATCCTCATTTGGATGCAGTTGGACTATTGTCAGAAATGCGGGCTTTGCTGGGCCATTTAAACTGGGGCAAGTTCGTACTGTATGACTATTAGGCCCAAGGCTTCTGAAATGTTGATGGGCCATTATGTAAAATTTTATGATATGTTTGCATTATCTCCCTTCTATGCTTATGTTTGGGAACATCACCGTTTGGATCCATTTGGACCATTTGTCATGGGATATGGGCTTGTGGGCCATTTAAACTGGGACAAGAACGTATTTCATGACTATTGGGCCAAAAGCTTCTAAGTGATTGATGGGCCACCTTGAGTTGTTGTTCGGAATATTATCATTTGGATTTAGTTGGGCTCTTTGCCGTAAGACGTGAACTCGTTGTGCCATTTAAACTGGGACGGGTTCACCCTTATGACAGTTGTCCCAAAAGCTTCTAAAATGATAATAGGCCGATTTGTTGAGAATTTTATTTGATTTAATATATGTTATATATTTCTTGCATATCATGCATACATATACCCTGTTAACATCCTCTGTGTCTTAAAAGACACCATAGATACCGTTTGGGTTAGAGAAGGAACCAGACTCACTAAAAGAACAAGTATGAGTGAATCCGATAATGAGGTGTCCCGTATGGATCAGTTAGAGAATGGTCTCGCCAAGATCACTGAACAGTTGCAGGCTTTGACTACTGCTATGGCTGGTATAGCTGGGTCCCGTGCCGGGGTTAATCTGGGGATGTGAGGCAAGAGGAATCTCCGAACAGATTGGGGGATGATATCCCCGCTTTTGATGATGATATGGCAGAGTATGCAGCAGGCAGAGTATCTGGGTCTCAGAAGAGTTACAGAAACTTCGGGATCAGGTTGAGTCGGTTACCCGCAAGATGAGGGGTAAGAATGAGGATCTGCTGGATTATGACACATTGACTTTTGAGGAACAGTTGCCTGCACAGTTCAAGATGCCAGATATGGCTAAGTTCAACGGGAATGGGGATCCGAGGGTGCATCTCCGACAGTTTGTATCAGTCATGAGTTCAGTTGGCTTGTCTCACGCCAGGTGCAGAAAATGTTTGGAATGTCTTGAAGGGGCTCCCGTGGTATGGTACCACAGTTTGGACAAGAAAGTGAAGGAAGATTTGAGGGAGTTAGCTGATGCTTTCCTGAAACAATATGTCACTGACTTGGAGATCGATCTGTCACTCCGTGATCTGGAGAATGTTAAGCAGAAAGCGGAGGAGAGTTTTAAGGAGTATGTGGACCGTGGAGGGGTCAATTATTGAAAATGCAGACTAGGCCTTCGGAGAAGGATCAGATCAAGATGATCATCAAGGGCCCAAGCCCTCCATTTACGGCAAGTTGAGGAGGATGACCTCCATGATTGCAGACTTTCGACAGTTGAGGGAAACTGTCATGGATATTGAGGAAGAAGAGGCCGAGAATAGAAAATCTCTATGGTCTAAACAGGAGGCCCATTGGGGGAACATCGGGAACAAAGCCCGTTTCTGCTGAAGTTGCTGCTATCCGGAACAGCAGTTTTCCAACTTGGGAAGGCCCCTGTCTAAGGTGCTAGAGAAGTTGAAGAGGCAAGGGCTTTTAAAACCCTTGGATACCAAACCATTACCCAATCCCCTACCACCACATATTAACCTAAGCCTTTATTGCCACTTCCACCAACAAAAAGGCCATGACACCGACAACTGCGCCCGACTCCGCCATGAAATCCAAGACCTGATAGACTCCAAGAAAATACCCAACCCAGAAACAGAACCCCGATACACACAGAAACCCCTTACCCAACTACCGTGCCGTACCACCACCACCAACCTATATGATCAATTCTGGCCTTCCAGAAGACCTTGTCCTAAATCCTTTCACCCTCAAGCCTTTTGCCTGGGAATCTGGGATAGCACTAGTGAGGATGAGTTTGAGCAGAAGAAGGACTTTTGGCTTGATTTCTCTAGCAGATGAGGAGGAAGTAAGGGGAATGACACGTAGCGGTCGTTTTTAAATGATATGGCGGATAAGGGTAAGGAAGCTTTGACAGATGGTAGAGAAGTGGTTGAGGCTGCAGAAAATACTGAAGGGATATAGTGCTGAGGCAATTGAGGAAGACTAGAGCACAAGTCAGTATCTGGGAACTATTATGTGCATCTCGGGAGCATAGACAGGCTATGGTTGAGGCCTTGAGCAAGATTGTGGGTACCGGAGGATGCCAACCCCGCAATGTTTGTTGGGTCAGTTCAGAAGGAAGCTTTGCAGATATCCTTTTCTGAGGATGATCTCCCGCCGGAGGGGAGGAATCATAATAGGCCTTTATTTATCAGGGCCGAAGTGAGGGGCAAGAAAACTTCATGTGTGATGGTGGATGACGGTTCGTCCATCAATGTGTGCCCGTGAAAATTCTGGCAAGATTGGGTATGAAAGCAACAGACTTGGACCCCTCCAGTATGACTATTAAAGCTTATGATGACAGTAAGCGGGAGTTGAGGGTACCTTTGTGGCTATGGTCAGGTAGGGCCGATTGAAGATGAGGTTGAGTTCACAGTGCTGGACATCCCGGCCACTTTTGCCTTATTGCTGGGGAGGCCTTGGTTTTACAAACTTGGGGGCGTGCCTTCCACTTTGCATCAGAAGATCAGATTCCCGTATAAGGGAGAGATTGTTACCATCCGGGCTGAGTTAGACAATGTTGTGGCTGCCTTGGAGATACTGCCTTTCACGAGGTTCCAGGTATCAGCCACTTTTGAGGAGTGGGTGGATCCTAGGGTGGCTAGGATTATGGAGAAGATGAAGTTTGAGCCGGGTAAAGGTTCAAAATTGCCGGATTTCAGAGGACAGACTACTCGGAAGGGTTTGGGGTACAAATCTGACGAAGAAAAGCCGAAGGTCAAGAAAAAGGGCCTGAAACTGATGGAGTGCTTTGTGAAAGCTTCAGGGTATCAAGGAGAGCCTGAACCTGTGAAAGTCAATGGGATTGTGGTGCCTGGGTTTGAGATCTTCCAGGATTTGTTGGGTGAGAAACCATTGACTGAAAGCTGTGGAAACAGAGTTTTGGGAGGAGGAATTGATGAAGTTAGAGAGCCTGACTCTGGAAGAATGAGAAGCCTGAAGAAGACCTGATTGCAGAGGAAGAAGTGTCTCTAGATGATGAAGACATTTACCTTCCTGATTTGTTTGAATGTACTTCCTCATTATCCAATAATAAAGACATTTCTTTTGCTTACTTGCCTGAGTCATTTCCATTCACTCTGCATGAATCAAGCATATTTGACATCAGTTCAGCCAGAACTATTGCATTTAACTTGGGCACACTTGAGAACCCCAAAGAAATTTTGATTGCAAGTGAAGTAACCTCCGAGGAGAGGGAGAAACTAGAACAAGTGTTGGTCAGATATGCCAAAGTATTTGCTTGGTCTTATGAGGACATGCCCGGGGTAGACAGAAACATTGCCCAGCACACAATACCAACTTATCCGAATATGAGGCCAGTAAAACAGAAACTTCGACGGATGAGACCGGAATGGGCTGAGAAAGTCAGAGAGGAAGTTAAGAAGCAGATAGATATGGGGTTCCTGGAAGTGGTAAAATATCCGGAGTGGTTGGCTAATATAGTGCCGGTACCGAAGAAAGATGGGAAAGTCAGAATGTGTGTAGACTACAGGGATCTTAACAAGGCTTGTCCGAAAGATGATTTCCCTTTGCCGCATATAGATGTTCTGGTTGACAGTGCGGCTTTGTCTGCTATGTATTCATTTGCGGATGGATTTTCAGGGTACAATCAGGTTCTCATGGCTGAGGAAGATAAACACAAGACTGCATTTGTTACCGAGTGGGGTACCTATTGTTACAAGGTAATGCCGTTTGGGCTTAAGAATGCAGGAGCTACTTATCAGCGGATGGCCACTACACTCTTCCATGACTTGATGCACAAAGAGATTGAGGTGTATGTGGATGACATGATGGTGAAATCAGAAACGAGAGTTGGGCATATTGAGGCATTGGAAAGGTTCCTTCAAAGAGTTGACAGATATAACCTGCGGCTTAATCCCAAGAAATGTGTGTTTGGGGTGACATCAGGGAAATTGCTTGGTCATACAGTGGGAATGGGCGGAATAGAGGTAGACTCCGAAAAGATCAAGGCAATCACAGAAATGCCTGCACCAAGACAGAAAAGGAAGTCGGAGCATTCTTGGGAAAGATTCAGTACATCAGTCGGTTTCATCGCCAAGTTGACATCAGTATGTGAGCCTATCTTCAAACTATTGAGAAAAGATCAGCCAGTGAGATGGAATGAACAGTGTCAGACCGCCTTCGACGGAATCAGAGAGTACTTGGTGAAGCCACCCGTATTGAAACCTCCGAGGCCGGGTAGACCTTTGATATTGTATTTGGCTATAGAATCAGAAGCATTGGGAGGTATGATGGTACAGGCAGATGAGACAGGGGTAGAACATGCAGTTTATTATCTGAGTAAGAAGCTGCTTCCGTATGAGGCTCGGTATCAGGAAGTTGAGAAGATCTGTCTTGCAGTGGTATGGGCTTCCAGAAAGTTGCGACATTACTTCCAGTCTTACAAGATCCAGGTGGTGGCAAAGGAGAATCCTCTGAAATATCTTCATTCAGTGCCTTCACTAGTGGGAAAACTGGGCCGATGGTTGGTATTGTTGACAGAGTTTGACATTGAGTATATCACCTCCAAAGTGATCAAGGGACGAGCAGTAGCGGAGTTTCTGGCATTGCAACCTGTTGAGGGGGATCAGTATAAGTTTGAGTTTCCAGATGAAGAGATCCAAGCAATAACAGTCCAGAGATGGAAGATGTATTTCGACGGGTCAGTGAATTACAAGGGAGCCGGAATTGGGATCGTGATAGTAACCCCCGAGGGAGAGACTTTGCCTTTGGCTAAGAGGTTGACATTCAGAGTGACTAATAACATGGCTGAGTATGAAGCATGTGCTTTTGGCCTGGCAGCATTGATAGCCTTGAAGGCCGGGAGTGTGGAAATCTACGGAGATTCTATGTTGGTAGTCCAGCAGATGCGAGGAGAATGGGAATTGAAGGAAGAACGGTTGAGGCCTTATCTGTTTCACCTCAGAAAATTGGCACAGGATATCCCCGAGTGTAAGTTTCAGCACCTACCGAGGAAGAGAATCAGATGGCAGACGCATTGGCTACACTAGCAGCGACTTGGGAAAATCTAGAGAAGTTAGTGATGAGACCATTGATACTGACAACAGCAAGTAAACCTGCTTATGAGATAGAAAGAATTCTGGAAGTTGAGGTTGACGATTGTAAGCCTTGGTATTATGACATTCAGAGGTATCTGGAACATGGTGAATTCCCGGAAGGGGCGGGCAGAAAAGACAGAATAGCCATTCAAAAGTTGGCTTCCCAGTATGTGACTTTGAGATGGGAACTGTACAAGAGACAGGCAAACGGTATTCAGTTGAAATGTTTGAGAAAAGAAGAAGCTCAGAAAGTGATGGAAGAGGTACATGCTGAGGTATGTGGTCCGCACATGAATGGGCTGAACTTGTCCCGCAAGATAGTGAGACAGGGGTTTTATTGGTCAACCATGGAGACGGACTGCGCGAAGATGGTAAAGCACTGTCATGACTGTCAAGCACATGGTAATCTGAATCACTTACCGCACACAGCATTACACGGGTTGTCAGAGCCATGGCCGTTCTCAGCATGGGGGATTGACATGATCGGGGAAATTCGACCGAATGCATCTAATGGGCATCGCTTCATAGTAGTAGCAGTGGATTACTTCTCAAAGTGGGTGGAAACCGAATCCTTCCGTAATGTTACAGCGAAGCAGATGGCAAAGTTCATAGCTCGGAACCTCATTTGTCGGTATGGTATGCCGCATCATGTAGTGACAGACAACGGGGTCCAGTTTCAAGGAGAGACGAAGACAATGTTACAGAGGCACGGGATAGGCCACCACAAGTCATCACCGTACAGGCCGCAGGCAAATGGGGCAGTTGAGGCAGCCAACAAGACTATAAAGACAATTTTAGCCAAGATGACAGAAAATTGTAGAGATTGGGCCGAGAAGTTACCGTATGCTTTGTGGGGGTACAGAACGTCGGTCAGAACGGCAACGGGTGCAACACCTTACTCCTTGGTCTACGGAATGGAAGCAGTATTGCCAGTAGAAGTGGAAATGCAGTCCCTGAGGGTATTGGCAGAGGCAGAACTACCGGAACAGGAATGGGCCGCACGGAGATTTGATCAGTTGGTACTGTTGGATGAGAAGAGAACGAAGTCTTTGTATCACATGCAGTTGTATCAGAAGAGACTAGCCCGGGCATTCAACAAGAAAGTACGTCCCACAAAGATCAGAAAGGGTGATTTGGTACTTAAGCAGTCGAGGCCGTCGACGACGGATCCGAGAGGGAAATTCAGGCCTAACTGGGAAGGACCTTACGTCGTTCAGAAAGTCCTGGGAAATGGAGCAGTGAAGCTATCAGACTTGGAAGGAAATGAATTCACAGAACCAATCAATGTTGACAGGTTGAAGTTGTGCTTTGCTTGAGAAGACTTGGTCGCCAGCGGAAGACCTAACCCAACGGAGTAAGAAAACTCCTGCATACATGCATACACGTAACCTATTGCATATTTTTTTTTTGTTCTGTTTTGTGTAAACAGGTGTTGAAGACGGAAAAAGAGCGAGCAGTAAGCCAATCAGATATAAAGGCATAGCATTTGATATGGTAGTAATCTGAAGATTGAGGTCCCAATGAAGTTAAGTTCCGGGTATGGGTCTCGGAGGGCGAAGCCCATATCGGCTAAGGAGCGAGGTTCCACATCGTGTCAGCTTGGGGGCGAAGCCCATATCGGCTGAGGAGCGAAGCTCCACATCATCATTTTCGGGATGCGTCCCAGGGTCGAGGCCCATATTTTGTCAGCGGTATTGGGATGCGTCCCAGGGTCGAGGCCCCCGTTGTCAGTTGCAGCTATTGGGATGCGTCCCAGGATCGAGGTCCACTGCATCATCATTTTCGGGATGCGTCCCAGGGTCGAGGCCCACATTTTGTCAGCGGTATTGGGATGCGTCCCAGGGTCGAGGCCCCCGTTGTCGGTTGCAGCTATTGGGATGCGTCCCAGGATCGAGGTCCACTGCATCATCATTTTCGGGATGCGTCCCGGGGTCGAGGCCCACATTTTGACAGCGGTATTGGGATGCGTCCCAGGGTCGAGGCCCCCGTTGTCGGTTGCAGCTATTGGGATACGTCCCAGGTTCGAGGCCCACATCATCAGCAGCATCGAGATGCGTCTCAGGATCGAGGTCCACTGCAGTATCAGCTCAGCTCGAGACAGCTAGCTAGCCAGGTAAGTAAAATGCATTGCATAACTTTGATAGGATTGTTCAAAGTCACACACTGCACAAGTCCCATCAAAGTGGGGGCAACTGTAGGCATTGCATTTTCGCATGTGAAACCCGATGATGAGTCTTATTTGGAGACAACTACCTTTTGAGTCACGGATGCCGCGTGAAACGGATATCGGAAGGGGAAATTCGGAATAAGCAAGCTCACTGTCTTCGTTGGTGCTGCGTTCGTTACTTCGTTCGAACGGGAAACAGATTGCGGGCGTTCGTGTAGCGTTCGAGGGAGCGTTCGAACGGTGTCGGTAATTCTGGTTTTGCTGCTAGCCTCACACCCAGCCCATTTAGCTCCCCAAAGCCCATAAAACACATCCCAAATTAAGTAATTAAATATTAAATTAAATATTAAACATTAAATAAAATATTTAAACCATTTACCAATTAAAATAAACAATTACCACCTTAAACTAAAATCATGCCTAAATTAAACAAATCACATACTAAACTAAAAAGAAGATATGCCTAATTAAAATCAATCTTAACCAATTAAAGCCAATCATATATTTGACTTCCTAATCTAATAAGATACTTACCAATATAAAATATTGTATTCCTAAACCAACACAAATTAAATATTGCAACTTCCTAAAGTAAATATCTTGTCCCCCTCAATCTTTGTATGCCTTCTCACCTCTCCTAATTTGGAAAACAAGATCCCTTCCCTTGTCAACCCTAGCCATTCTCTATATAAACAACCCCTCACCAAAGCCTTTGTCTCCTCAGACAACATAGAATTCATACCCAAACTCTCTCAAAATCTCTCTAGACTCTCTCTACACACCCAAGACCAAACAAGCAAAAAGAAAACACTTCACACATACACAAGCAAGAAAACAAAGAAACCACCACAAGCCACCTCCCCCTGTAGCCGAAACAATCACCTTAAAGCAGCCCAAATCTTTAAAAAACAGTAACTTAGAAAACTACATAGATAATCTTAAAAATAATCACTTTTAATTGCACTAAGAACCCACACAACTTGGAATAGTTCTTTGAAAACATTGAAACATGTAGCCCGTGCAATGAGCAGCAAAACAGGAGCCGAATAGGAGCAGAACGGAGTTCGAACAATAAGCAAAGCAGCGAAGCAGTGAGCTAGGACGTTGAACCAGCAACCAGAAAAAAGTTGCGGAGCCTTACCCCCCTTTCGATCTTCGTGGAACGTGAGTCCGAGAGACGGCTTAAAAGGTTAGACCTGAGGGTATCTTTCATTCACTTTTTTCCTTTTCCGCATTATTTATTAAGTATTTCTTGTATGATTATAATGTTGAATGTGTGTTGTGATTTTTGAGTATATAAATATGCATGAATTATGAGATGTAATATGTTGTGGGCATTAGATGAATGAGAATGTGTCAACTCTCGCGCGGTATATCGGATGGAAACCCGGACATAAATTTCATAGCCGATTCCGAATGGACGGTAATATGATCTGTACTCGGGCCACAACTCCACGTACCGCTTGAGTAAACGGCACCATCTCTCTTTCGTTGTGTTGCTTTTTGTTTATTTAGTTTTCTCTTGAATTCAATATATTGTTTATTTTTGTATGATTCAACCAAGCGCATGGGCTTAGTGAGTTAGTCCAAAGGTCCTCCATTTGTGAGACAAAGAGCCGAAAAGGCCACCTTCGTGACACTACTTCGCCGCGCCGGTTGATGTATGTTCGGTTGGACGCAAGATACGTTCAATCGAGCATACTTAGTTTGATATTATTATCTTTATTTTCGTATGTATAAGTCAATCGAGCGCATGGGCTTAGTAAGTGTGATGTGAGATCCCCTATGGGGAGGGGCTAAAAGCCCCCTTTCCACGATGCTTTGCCGCGCCGGTTGACGTGTGTTCGGATGGGACGTGAGATGTGTTCAATCGGGCATACTTGGTTGATATGATTGGTCCTAGTCTTGTACGTGTGACGTGATGCTGGGGGCTTAGCATGTTGGTCTAAAGGTCCTCTCTTTGAGAGATCAAGAGCCCCAAAAGGTCACCTTTACGGCAGTGCTTCGCCGCGCCCCTTTATTTTCTGTTTATTGCATCCTATTTCATGCATCAGGTCCGTGTCCGTTCGAACGCGTTCTCGAACGCAACTCGAACGCGCATAAATTTTGCCTTATCATGCATCAGGTCTCATTTCCGTTCGAACGCGTTTACGAACGCTAACTCGAACGTGAGCATTCTGTTTCATTTCCGTTCGAACACGTTTACGAACGCTACTCGAACGTGATCATTCTGTTTCATTTCCGTTCGAACGCGTTTACGAACGCTACTCGAACGTGAGCATTCTGTTTCATTTCCGTTCGAACGCGTTTACGAACGCTACACGAACGCGAATACACTGAACTGAGCCTTTTTCATGCATAGTTTTCCTAGTAGCTATCTCCACATGTATAAATGCAAATATGTTGATGTATTACAATTCATATGCTTGTGTCATGATAACATTTGAGTATTATTTCTTGCGGTATATCGGATGGAAACCCAGACGTAAATTCCGTAGCCGATTCCGAATGGACGGTAGTGCGGTCTGTACTTGGGCTACAATTCCACTTACCACTTGGAAAAGTGCCCATATGTGTGCTTGTATGGTTACCATGTGTGCTTGTATGGTTAATATGTGTGCTTGTGTTTTTCCTGAATATGATATGCAAGTAAAGATGTATGTTAGTTACTATCTTGATATATGTTAAGCATGTAAATTTAAATGTAAGATATATGTGAAATGCGTACATGAGTTTTTTTATTTTACACATGAGAATTTAGAGGCATGATACTATTGGAAATAAATGTTACTTAAGCTTAGTTAAATTATTACATGAATCCTTTCATTACAAGTGACATAAGTAAGGGACCATTCCGAACCCAACGGTTTGAGGTCTTCCCTTGCGAGGGGTGAGTGCGGCCTTAAATCTTTGTCCCGGTTCACACCGGGTGGCGACTCCATGTTATGTAATCCTTCCCAACTAGGCCGCGAGCCTAGGAACGGCGTCGCTCAGTTTCTGTGTCCCACAGTAGTTTAATTTAATTCGAGAATCCGTACTTTGAGTACTTATTCGCAAAACGAGTTTGACTCATGCAAAATCAAATCGTTGTTTGAACATTGGATGGTCATTAATTATCTGCTTAATTAATTTGATTAGATTGATTGATAACATGCTTGTGTAAATACATGGTTGCGATGCATGAATAATGTATATCGGATGGATATTAGATAGGTGGGGCAATTTTAGAAATTGTTGTAATAAATTTGGAATTTATTAATTGGACCTGCGTGTCCAGCCTTATTACCTCATTACTCTTTGTATTCTCTTCTCACCTATTCCCCTCAATGTAAATAAGATTTCTTTAGAAGTGTAGTGTAACGGGTAGAAGCAAATACTTGTGCTAGCGGGAGAGAGGAAATGGAGAGATTTGATCTAGGATCAATGTGTAAAGTATCCATCCGCATATCATTATTATTTTATTTATACGCGCTTTATTATGTGTTTAGAATGCATGTTTAAGGTTGTATGATGATGAGACCTTAACAAAGATAATAAATTGGCTGCCAATTTGAACTCGAAAAACCCTCGCAAAATATTAAGCGTTTTTCCTTCCATTGAGTGATTCTTGCTCAAGATCCAAGACTGGCATTGGTTTGTTGGCCAAAGTCAAGACCTTTGTCTGTCGAGGATGTGTTTGAATCACGAGAGCTTTATTCCATATCGGTGTCTTGTCCAAGTCGTGATTTGTTGGCCAAAGTCAATATCACTTCTTGTCCATCGACATTGATTACGAAGCTTTCCAAGGTCAATGGGTCACGCTTAACTGGGATCACTAAGTTTGTTGTGCCAAAGCCAATGCTTAGTTGATTCAGAGGAAAAAGGTTAGGTAATATATTGGATATATTGGCATATATAAGATATATGTTTCGGACTTGGATGTCCCCCTACTGGATCTAGGAATTGGATGGGATCCAATTGATCTTAGAGATCTACCTAGTTAATTATCATACAATTTGTTGCCAAAGTCAAGATTGTGTGATATTTAACGGGATCATAGCCCACTAGGAAACACGGTTTCCCGAGTACTCGACAGAGGGTTAGAGGCTCGCCGAAAAATAGTGCGAGGCAAGAATTAAATTTGCAATATTCGTTTAATTACTTGCCATACGCGCTCAAAACAAATATCATTCGTCAAATAAATTAAATTTTAGTTGGACTAATATTTAAAACGTTGTTTTATAAAACAGTTGGAATGTATTCAATCTATTAAATTATAATTGTATATATAGTTGGACAATAATAATCATTATAATAAATAGTACCTAAATCATTGATTAAATAATTGGACTATTAGAATCAAGATAATTAAAAGATTAGCATTTAAAACATAATCCTAGGGAAAATGTATTTAAATGGTTAATTTTCAAATTAGGAATAAAATTTCAGGATAGTCCTGGAAACTAATAAGTTATTTTATTTGATAAAATAACGTCTTATGCCTAAGTCCGGAGTTAAGCAAATAGTAGAGCATAATCTTTGGAAGATTTATCTGATGATAACTTTAGTGCTTAATCCATTAAACTTGTCACATAGACTCCTTAATTTCTTAATCAGAACTAAGGATTAGATCCTTAAAGTATGATAATGAAATTGAGGATTTTCATAGATCTATTATTAGATCTTAGAAGTATAAAATTGCAATACTAAACTCTTGGAGAGTTAATGACTATTCTCAAGGAGACAAAGTCAAAGTTTGCAATATGGCAAGAATAACAAGGCGCACTTTACTTCGATATTCTAGAAACCCGAGGCCTGGCCAAAGGCTTCTGGAATATTGAAAAGGGCAAAGGAAAAATCATTATAATCTTCAGGGAAGATAAATGACATATCCCAAAATGTCTGCCTAAATGTGGCAAACGGGATCGCGGAAGCGTGACTGCCGTTTGGACATGGCAGACATGAAGGAATTGAAGACGATGCAAGGCTCTGACTTCAAATATGTTTGTCATAATTATGTTCATTACTAGTATTGAAATTAGATTTTAAATACTTAGTGTGGTACATAAATATGTACTGATGTTCAGAATCTGCTATGAGCAGGATACTGACATCAATTGAGATTTATCTGCGAATCGGAAACGGGATGAAATTCGTTGTTTTAACCGTAGATACCTAATTTAGGAACTACCCTTCGGGTGTGTACCTAAATTTGGAAAATGTTATAATGTAACTAGTTTGACTAGAAACATTATCTCTGTATCAGTGTATAATCCGTTGCGGATTTACCTTTATATTCTAGAACACTAAAGTGTTTTATTTTATAAAGATGATATTGAGATGTACACATTAGATGTGAATAACAACATTTATATTTTGAATATAAATAAAATCTCAAACATATAACATGACAAACAAACAGCTCAAACTGATTTGATCAGAATAAACTAATTTGTGGCATTGTTGTCTGGGACACAATTAAACAAGACTCGTATATCCACACTTTCGAAGAGTGGGTACTCGGACTGATTTGATTCAAATCAAATAAAGTCTATGAATCTAGTTTATTGGGCAAAGTGCCTATAACACATTTACTTGGTAAAAGTGCAATTGCCACAGATCTGTTAGCCCTAATTCATAGTGAAGGAAGTGGGCCCATGTCTAGCTAGGCTAGAGGTGGATATGAATATTTCGTGACCTTTACAGATGTGGCATCGCGTTGTGGTTATGTGTTTCTTTTAGAACACAAATCGAAAACTTTTACAGTTTCGACACGAAATAGACAAACAGATCGGCTAAAGTATTATATCGTCACGGTTAGACCGTAATGGAAAATACTCAAGCAATAAGTTTCTAAAATACTTGAAAGAGTATAGTATTCTTTCAATGAGGACTCCTCCTGGAACACGTCAATTTGACGGTGTGTCTGAACCGAGTAACCGAATTTTGTTGGACATGATAAGGTTAATTATGAGTCGCTCTGAGCTACCATTTCCTTCAACGGATACATATAAACAGTGCAGAACTTTTAGAATAAGGTTCCATAAAAATATGTTTGACATATATCATATTAGATATGAACAGGAAAGAAACCGGGTTTTCTCATTCCTGAATATTTGGGAATGCTAGGCATGTGTTTGGATGATACCAAACTAGAACCCAAATTGGATAAGTGCCAATTGTAGGTTATCCTAGGGATACCAAAGTATAGTTGTGGGAACACAAACTGGGTGACGCATGTTGTCCCGGGCTCGCGGCCCGGTTGGGAGTACGGAGTAGCCCACGGGGGACTAAACCGGAGAATAATGGAGTCGCCACCCGGTGTGAACCGGGAACAAATATTTAAGGCCGCACTCATTCCTCGTAAGGGAAGACCTCAAACCGTTGGGTTCGGAATGGTCCCTTACTTATGCCACTTGTAATAAAATGATTTGTGCAATAATCTTACCAAGCCTAAGCAACATATTTCCAAGGATAATTTACTCATAAGTTTGCATGCATAGGTACAAAGCTCATATCTAAATTTACATATAACACATTTTCCATGTTTGCATACAACCTATTTGTATATAATCTATGTCTGAATTCATGCATAAAGATATATTGACATATGGAAGACATACAATATCACATTGGTAGGCACAGAAGCGCAAACACATAGCGTTCATACAAGCATGCATATTAGGGAAAGACACTTAAGCGCATAATAGAAATAGATAACTAAAGAGGTAATACAAATGCATAAGGTAAAAAGAGATAACTATATGCTAAGATAGACATGTCGCAATGTGATGCAGGAGGACCTGTTTACCGTGGGTGTTCGTGCGACGTTCGTATACGCGTTCGAACGGTAAACAGAAGGTTCACGTTCGTATAGCGTTTGATAACGCGTTCGAACGGGACCAGACAGAAAACATGCGTTCGTGTGGCGTTCTGAAACGCGTTCGAACGGGGTTACAGCAACGACCTCTAAAATGCAGTAAATAAAATGACACATACATGAACGGATGAATATATGACATCTAATAAATAATAACGGGCTAAAAGCACGGCAAAGCATCGTGGTAAATGATTTTAACCTCTCAAAATATAGGACCTTTAACCGCACTTACTAAGCCCATGCGCAATCAACACAACACATATATAAAAAGTAAAGACAATGATATCGGACTTCGTATACCCGATTGAACACATCTTACATTCAATAGAATATACATCAATCGGCGCGGCGAAGCATCGTGGTAAAGGGTTTTAACCCCTCAAAATAGGGGACCTTTAATCCAACTTACTAAGCCCATGCGCTCGATCACATCATGTATATAAAAATAAGGACAATAATATTGGCTTCGTATATCCGATTGAACACATCTTACGTTCAACCGAATTTACGTCAATCGGCGCGGCAAAGCATCGTGGTAAAGGATTTTAACCCCTCAAAATATGAGACCTTTAATCCAACTTACTAAGCCCATACGCTCGATCACGTCATTACATAAACAAATAACATGTGGAATTTAAATGACGAATAATAAATAAATCAAATCAACATAAAACAAAAGAATGTGCTGTTTACTCAAGCTGTACGTGGAGTTGTATCCCGAGTACAAATCATACTACCGTCCATTCGGAATCGGCTATGAAATTTATGTCTGGGTTTCCATCCGATATACCGCGAGAGTTGACACATCTTTCATTCTATTCCAAGGCAACAACATACAATATTTCGTAATGCATGCATATTTATCTACTCAAGAGCCACAACATGCATTTTAACATAATAATCATGCGAACAGTACTCAATAAATAATAAAAATAAAAGTGAAAACGAGTGTGAAAAATACCCTCAGGTCTAACCTTTTTTGCCGACTTTCGGACTTGCGTTTCACGGAGATCGGAAGGGTTAAAGCTCCTCAACTTCTCCGGTTCACTGGTTTAGCATCTTAGCTCACTGTTTTGCTATTTTGCTTACTGTTTGACCTCCGTTTTGCTGCTGTTTGACCTCCGTTTTGCTACTGTTTCCTCTGTATTTTCTGCTTATTGTTTCAGGTCTTCAAAGCTACTGTTTTTTTTGGTGTTTTTTAGGGGTTTTAGGTGCAGTGTTTTGTGATTATCTTAAGGATTAAAAGTGCAGTTTTTTGTTACTGGTTTAGGTGATTTATGGGGGTGTTTTAAGGTGTTTTTGCTGCTGTTTGGGCGTGTAAAATAGTGCAGTTTGGGCGTGTGAAACAATGCAGTTTTTTGTGTAAATTTCGGTGATGCAACTGCTGTTTTTGGGGGAATTTTCGGTGATGTTTGGTGGGTGTATGGGGCTGGTTTTCAGTGGTGATTAGGGGCTGTTTTGATGGTTGTAGGGGCTGTGATATTTTCGGCAATGAAGGGGTTGAGGAGGGTGATGTTTTCGGCTATGGAGGGAGGAGATGAAGAGAAATGTTTGCTATTTTTCTTGTGATTTGCGTGTGAGTTGTCAAGGGGGTGCATGTCTTGGTTAGGGGTTGTTTATATATAGAAGGGATAGGGCTTCTTCTTGTCTCACAAGGAAGGGATTTTGGCATTAAAGAGATGATTTGATTTGGTGTTAGACAAGGAAAGCAAATGATTTGATGGGGGACAAATTTTGGTGAATTAGGAAGGTTGAATATTTGATTTGCTTGGTTTAGGAATACAATATTTTAATTGGTTAGGATTTATTTTAATTAGGCATAATATTTCTTTAATTTAGTATATAATATTTTGGATTAGGAAGTTACAATATTTTAATTTGGTATAATTATATTTTATGTCTTATTTAATTTGGTATATCAATTAATTAATATTTTATTTAGTTAATGTTTTATTTAATTAATATTTGATTTAATTTGGATGTAATTTTGGGTGATATGGGCGTGTGGGCCTCTCTTGGTGGGCTAGGTGTTGTGTTGGTTAAATGAGTGGGCTTAGGTGGGTGGCAAGGGTTGTGGGCCAAGGTTAAAAGGTTTGCGGATTTTTTTGGGCCAAATGTGCTCTAAACGGAGGTCCAACAAGTGAGCTTGACGTTAAACAAGTGAATAAGGATCTAACGAAATACCGATTCCCTTCCGACGACCGTTTCCCGCAATATCCTTAACTAAAAAGGTAGTGCCTCCAATTGAGACTCATCATCGGGTTTCACATGCAAAAATGCAATGCCTACAATAGTACTTATACAACTCACAAGAGAACAATTCTATTGTTGCTCGCCATGCGGTTTTCCTAAATGGAATACCGATATGCAGTGGTAAGTGAGAGGAAAGTAAAACTCGATGAAAATCAGAGTAATACTGTTCCAGGCACCAATTCCTTAATGGAACACAAATAGTTCATCAAGGATGAAACTATACCAGTAATCTTCGAATACACAAGAACCACGTAAGTCGGAGAGAAACAGAAAACAACCTGGGGTATGGGTTTCTGATCTCACCTCATAAAGATGTCATTCTTATTGAGGTATACCAACTGACTACGTATGAGGAAGTTATACAAGGTATCAACTCCCTATTATGGCAAAGTGCCATGAATCCGAAATGGATTCCATGTAAATCAACCAAGTTTGGATACTAGTTGATGTACCGCAAGGCATTGTGCCTATTGGTACTATATAAGTCTTCAAGGAAGACATACATGGATGGCAACATACCAACGTATAAAGCTAGGCTTATTGCGAAAAGGTATCGTTATCAACATTATGTTGATTACGACGAAACCTTTTACATGTTGCCTTGGTAAATCCATTTGGATAATGCTTGCAGATGCTGCATGTTTCATTTATGAAATATGACAGCTTAACGGGAAAATCGCTTTCCTGAAAAGGAAACCTTTTGGAGGATGTTTACAACATCATGTCGGTTTTGTGGTACCAAAACTAGCAAATAAGGTTTGCAGGTTATTGGATCCATGTTTGGATTGAAGCAAGCATTAGGTTCTTGGAATTATCGTTTTGATGTAATTATAATAGTTTATGATTTAATTCAAAACGAAATGATTCTTGTGTATATAAGAGGGTTAGTGGGAGCGCACTGACAGTGGCTGTCCTATAAATAATGATAATATGTCATTTCTTGGAAATGATATTCCCATAAAAACTATCGGTGAAAGCTTGGCTTTCATGAAAAACTCTCTGAGAACTAGTACATTGAAAAATGTACGCGACCTGGTATCTCATACGCTTTGAGCATATGGATTCACAAACAGGCCAATCCAAGTGATAGTCACTAGATTGATGTTAAGAACATCCGTTAGAATCTTAGAGAACTAAGGATGATGTCTTAAACTATGGAGATGGAGAACTTGAAGTGACTGGGTTCACTGCTGCAAGTTTCCTAACCGATAAAAACGACTATAAGTCGCAAAACGATACTATACAGTTTGAATAACGGTACAATGAGCTGGAAATCTTTCAAGCAAGATACTGTTACCGAATAAACAACAAATACAGGTTATTGCTGCAGCTGAGGCAGTAATAGAAGCCTTCTGGGTCGATATAAATCTAATTAGATTAGATACAGTTCTGTTAGCAGCTGAGTTAGGCTTCACCACAGGCTAAAGAATTAATGGTCTCATCAACGATCCAGATATACTTCGACTATTCATCTGATTCGTTCGGATCATACATCGTGGCGATGTGATGATCGTATAAATCGCATCAGACGATAATCATGCAAATCCGCTGACGAAAGCATTTCTCAGCAATTTGAGCGAACCGTACATAGTTCGGGTGTTAGACACTCGACTGGCTATAGGCCAAGTGGGAGATTGTTGGACAATTATGACCCACAGCGTCACTATTTGTACAGATCATGGTGTTGTTGTACAAATTAACTATGTGACAAAGGAGATTACACTCTTATCATTTGTGATTAGATCACCAAGATGTATAAATGATAGGAGGTCCTTATGATTTGTTCCTGGATTGAGAATGATATGAGACAGTATCAGTCCACGAAGGATAAATCATTAAATATCCCTAGTCAGAGTATTATCAGATTGGACATCGATAAATGTGTAAAAGACTAATATTATATTTGTGCGCGTTGTGAGGGCATAACAGCATAGTTCTCATATATTTGGGTATAAGATACTCATGCAAGTGTAATAGGAGGTTGTGTTTTACCGATGGTATGGGAAACAGCTTCGCTCTGGATAGACCCCCTCGGAATTCCATTGGTAGTATGACTATGTGTCTATGGAAGTCCGAAATCAGGGTAGGTGTATTTGGTCTTAACCTGAGACTTGCACCGCTAATACTTGCGACAATCAATATACTTTGGTTTTGGTCGTCCATGGCTTTAACAGGTTCTGTGTACGCCTCTGCTGGGTATATTGAGAATCGTAGTGTGTTGGGTGTGATGTCAAGACGGAAGTATCACTCCAGTCATATGGAGATGATGATCGTGTAGGGATACAGAACTGGTTCTCTAAAGGGTTGCAACCATCGGGATAATATGACTTGGTCATGATTATCCGCTATTAAAGAGACTAGTTACTCCTAATCCGATATATGCTTTATATGGGGCAGACACTGTACCAGCCCCAGGCCTTGCATGTGATCATCTGATACTGGATTGAAATACGCAATACTATGTATACTATGCCTGATATAGATCGCTTATTCTTGTAAGCATGTTTCTGGAGAATTAGGTAGGCATGACACTTTGCTAGAAGCCAACCTTGTCTTGTAAATCGGTACAAACGTAGTACTAGGTACTTACGTGTTCGGATAGTCCGACGAGCGAATTTACTACCAACATATCCGAGGATCTCATGGGTCGCTTCCCGAAGATTCACCGATGACGTATGTCTCGCACTTTATTAATCTGGGATTATTAGATGAGAGAGAAAATTAATCTGGGATTAATTGGCGGAGATGTTTTATCTGGGATAAAATATCATTTAAAAGAGAGAAAATGATTAATTTGAAATTAATCGATAAAATTAATATATTCGATATATTAAACGAAATTGGATTCGACGCGGAATTAAAATTAGATTTTAATTCGTTCGAACGGTTAATTTAGAATTAATTCGTTAGCAACGTGAATAGTGATTTCGCTAGGCATAATCATTTAATTACGTCGCAACGGAAAATTCGTTAATTTAGAATTAGCGAACACGAGCCCGAGATTATTTGCGAGCGCATTCGCATTTCGAATTCGAGTGCAGCACGTAAGTCAAATCAAGCGTCAAATCATTAGTCGCATCAAGCGTCAAATCATTAGTCACTTTGAGTGATGTGACAACTTGTCACTTGATTTGATTGATTGATGGATGATGGTGGTAGTTGGCAAGCATTTAATGCTTGACTTTTTGAAAATCAAAAAGTGGTATATGTTTATTTAATTTGGAAATCAATTAGGATATAACAACTCTCTCTCTCTCACAAATCTTCATCTCTCTCACGCCCATGGAAGGGCCATTTTTCTTCTGGTTTGCCGAGAGCCAAGGAGGAAAAAAGGAAGCAAAGTGTGATGATTTTTGTGGCAAAAACATCAAGAGCTAGCACTCAAAGAGACATGCGAATGTGATAGGGAAATCCACCCATGTGCTTGGGATTTCATGACAAAGCTTGGAGCTTGGATTCTTGAAGATGGCCGAATCATGGAGGACAGAAGCAGCCCACTGCCGAGCCTTGGAGGAGGCAGAAAAAGTTTTTGTTGTCCACCATGTCGCTCAACCGATCGATGTAAGTATTCCGCGACTTCCTCGAATGGATTCACATGTTGTTTTATGCTTGATTATTCGATCCTCGGGACCTTAGAACTCCAACAGAAATATCTTAAAATTGTAATGGAACTACGTGAGTTTTGATTCCTCTCACCCCTGTAGGATACGTAGGAAACTTAAATTTTTTAAAATTTAAGTTCAAGCTCTTTAATTTAATAATTTTATTTATTTATTAAATTAATCTAATTTATTTTAAATTATTTTCGATTTTTTTATATAATTAAGAAAAAAAAGGTTCGAACCGGAACCAGAACCGACCGATTCGGTTTACGGTTCTGGTTCCACTTAAGTATGGAACCAGAACCGAACCTTAATTAACCGGTTCGGTTCTGATTCAACACTTGTGGAACGGGCCGGTTCGGTTCGGTTTCGAACCGGAACCGAACCGCCGGCCAGGTCTACTTCCGGGCATCCTTTGTTGTTTTAATATATATATAAAATTTCCAGTTGAATGCGTCATTCTGGAGTTTATCTACAGAAACTGAAGAATTTTTGTAAAATTGGGAATCCATGTGCAATTTAAAGTGAAGACAATTGAGAGGGTCAACGGAGAATC